>JAAOAL010000132.1:0-123849 GCA_013186775.1 Fusarium dlaminii | reverse complement strand
CCGGTTTCCCCGTATCCGACGTTATCGCAATCCGTAGACGATGACTCTTTTCTACTAATTGAGTCACCGGCGAATGCAGCCATCTACTAAACGCGCTCAATACTTGCCGAATTTGTTTAGTCAGTCCATGGAATGGAAATATTCACCTCTTCTCAAGCAAACAACCACTCTGGTTGATCCTGGTTATAAGTAGTTCATATGAAGCCAATTAATTAATTGTTTCAACCACTGCGATATCTTCAGTGCCCTAGAACACCACTAACACCTAATCACCCATACCTCATCCTGTGGCTGTTTAGCTTTACTCCACATCCATTCACCCACTTCGAATCATCATGTCTTTACACGAACAACACAGCATTCCCACAGATACCGAACAAGAAATTCGGTCCAAAGTAGAGCAAGTCCTCAAAGGAACCCTCTTTTCTCCCTCAAGCCTACGAAAGCTCAGTGGTGGTACTGCCAACTTCATGTACCATGCTACTCTCGAGAATCCATCAGGTGAAGATAAATATCAAAATGGCGTCGTGATCAAGCAGGGTGAGGGCTACGTTGCACTTCACCCTGCATTCAAGATTGCAACTTCTCGGTGTGTGAGTGCGATACTGAGAGTACTAACCAGCAAGCTTCGCTGACTGACATCCATCGTTGTAGCCTGTCGAGTATGAGTCTCTTGTTCATCTTGCTGGACTCCCCCCAACAGAAACGCCATCGTGTAGAATATCAACTCCAGAGACGTACTACTTCAACCAAGATAGCAATACTCAGGTTCAAGAGTATCTCTCAGAAGCTCTCAGTCTGAAAGACTATGCCCTCAAGTACTACGCTGCCCCTACACCCCCAACTCTCAAAGAACAATGCGAGCAGCTCGGCCATGGTCTTGGATCTTGGCTTCGCGCGTTCCACGGCTGGAGCCAAGAACCTAAGCAAGCAGCCCTACGAGAGACGTTTGCGGGGAACAAGGAGATGCAGGATCTCAAGAACATGATCAATTACCAACAGCTGCTGCAAGTGGTGGATCGATACCCCGAGATTCTTGGCGATGCAAGGGACGTTTTGCAGGGTGTCAGTGATCTGGCTGCCGGTGAACTTGCAGATGAATCAGCATTGTATCCCATTCATGGTGACTTCTGGACTGGAAAGTGAGTCCTCGTATTAGTGCTGCTTGTCGTGAGACCGCGGTCAGCTGACTCCAAACAGTATCTTACTCCCTGACACTCCTCTGGCAAAAGGCACTCACACTCCCATTCGTATTGTTGACTGGGAGATGGTTCAGATTGGTGTTCGACCTCTAGATCTCGGCCAGGCCATTGCTGAGCTTTGGCAACTCAAGCTATATAAGGACATTGCTGCAGGGGAGTGGCTCATTCGGGCATTTTCTGATGGCTACGGTGCCGTGAGTGATGACTTTGCTTACCGCACAGTTATCCATGTTGGTGTTCACTTGATCTGCTTTGGATCTCGGACGCCAGGATGGGGCGATGCTGAGCAACAGAAGGACGTGGTCAGAATAGGAAAGGAGATCATAGTCAGAGCCTGGGGTAGAGATCGTGGCTACTTTGTCGGACATGTTCTTGGTAGCCTATTCAGAAGCTAGATGTCCTTTTACAAATACGTGTAAGGAAACAGAGAATCATCAGTATAAGCGGTGCTAGGAGTCGTGTAAGTGAAATGTGTGCCAAGGCTTTGCACTGCATTTGAAGTTCAAGTGTATGGAAGTAAATTTATAAGGTATAGATAATTAAATCAAAACATCACCATGATTATCCCTAGATTTGGAACTTAGTTTAACTGCTCACCATGGCGCTCCTCTAAGTTTGTGGTAAAGTTAGCTTTCATGATTGCTTTATGACTGATCGGTGGGAGGCGGCGAAAATTTCGACTTTTCACGTTACTCAACTCTACCTTACCACACAGCCGATACCCAACTCACCTATCTCTCGGCATCTGAAAGAGTCTCGCTTAAGATCTATAAACCCTGGTACTCGAAAGTAAACAAAACTACCCTCAGTTTTCCCTACCTGACTCTCAACAACGGTTACCCTATATAGGTCACCCGAAAACTCAACTCCAACTCTGTTGGTAATCATCTCCACGTCCGCACCCAACTCAGATGCCTTCCCCGGACGCCAGCCGGCCTTGTAAGAGGTGCAAGGCAGAACACGCCGCTTTCCTCCTGCGGACAGACCCCACATGCCGGTGAGTTATCATCATTCTCTCGTGGGACTTCATCGTTTTGCCCCTCATGCTAATGTGGTTCAGTGATTGCTATATCCAATATGTCGCTTATAAACTAAACAAGCGTCTCGGTGCGCTTCATAAAGATACTCGCTTTTCAAAGAAACTTACTACTCGGAGATACCTGGCTGGCTTGTCTTTTGGGCCTTCATCTAGCGTCCTGGCCCAGTTGCTCAGCGAGCAGGCTCGCCACCACTCAGAGAACAGGGCATCTTCACCATTTGAGCCTGTGATTATTCATATCGATACTGAGTTATCATATATCGAGGGAGAATCTCCTGCTAAGAAGTTGCTGGGAGAGTACCGTCGTGTATTGCCAAATGCTATGTTCGAGTGTGTTCCTCTAAAGGACGTCCTCTCTGTGAAGAGCATCGACTGGTCAACTCTACCCCTCGACGCTGTCACACCAGATGATGATCCAAACGCTCGCCTTCAGCGACTTTTCAATGCTTTACCCACATTGACCTCGCGAACAGATCTTCTCCGTCAGCTTATTCGTCACCTTCTTCTCCAGAAAGCCCAGGAACACTCATGCTCAGCGCTTCTCCTCGGTCACAGCACAACAGCACTCGCAGTCTTGACACTATCGGAGGTCGCCAACGGTAGAGGATTTGCAGTTCCGTTACAGGTTGCTGACGGCATGACAACTATATGCACATACGAGGCAGTCGAAGGCGCCGCCGCCCAGGAGACCGGTCGACTAGAATTCCCGGTCTACTATCCCCTGCGCGAGATCTTTCACAACGAGCTGGTCCAGTACATCGATCTTGTTCCCTCATTGAAGGAGGTTGTTCCCGTCAACCAAGCAGGTGCCAAGGCCGGAAACAGTGTTGTTTCACACAAGGACCTCAGCATCGAGGAGGTCATGACACGGTACTTTGATAGTGTAGAGGAGGGATATGCTGGAATCGTTGCCAACGTGGTGCGCACAACTACAAAGCTGGACCGAGTTCCTGGAAAGAGCTTCTGCGGAAGTTGTGGAATGTCACTTGATGCCGAGGGAGATTCGCGATGGGCCGGAGAGATAGGCGATGATGCCGGGGACGGGCCGGGGGCAGCTGGTGCAGGCCGGCTATGCTATGGCTGCAAGCGGTCAATTCACGGGTAGAGCATCATTCATACAAGAATCTGAACACATGTTGATATATTCTGGTATAACACAGTATCTACCGTGACTGAAAACTCCTCAAATACGCCACGTCGCCTTTTGATTGCCAAACCCATGACCCAGGTGGTGCCGAATGCTCCTATTGTCCTGCTAGATAATCACATAAATGGGGACTCGAAATATTTCTTTCTTTTTTCGTCATATGCAAGAGCAGTTTGCTCATGGATCGATGTTCGCTAATCACTCTGCCGCCCGTTCATTATTGACCTCTTCTAATAATCTCATCATCACTAAGTCGCCATCTCCAGTCTTTCGGGGAGGAAGCGATCCTCGATCTTGCGGACCAGCTTATTGGTCTGTTCAGCTAAGCTCAGAGTGAGGATGGTGTGGGGTAGAATTCGGGCAAGATGAGGGAAGAATCCCTTGTACAGAGCAAAGAGACCCTCGGAACGAATGGTTTTGGAGAGACAATCGGCAACGCTGCTGTAAAGATTGCCGTTCTGGTTGTACATACGGGACATGATGGTGTCTGAGACGTGAATGTCAGCCGCTAAACTTAGCTTTGGTTCAGGCGTAGGACTTACCAGGAGGATGCATCACGCAGCACACAACGAATCCACTGATAGCACTGGAGGCCAAGTGCAGACCGGGGCCCTCTTCCATATCAAAATGACGAACCAGGCGACGCTTCGCGAAGAAATATGTTGGAAGCTGAACAGAGCTGCCAAAAGCAGTCCTGATCATGGCAGCCTGCACACCACGGTAGAGACCACTGATCCCCTCAGTTCCATAGATAGACTTGAAGCCATGCCATGCGCCCCGGTAGTGGTGCTGTGTGCCAACGGGCCGGAACGCCGAGAAACTCTGTAATCGGGTCTTGACAAGGAAGAAGGGGCTTCCGGCGGCGGCGCCGATGACGCCCGAGGCTGCACCGCAGAACATATTGATGCCCAAATTCTGGGCCTTTCCGTCCTTGAGGAAGAAGCTCGCGAGCGCATTGCGCATAGGGTCGTAGAATCCGAGACGACAGCCATTGAGAAGGACTTGGTAGATATAGGCCGCACCAATTCCACGGTAGATATTACGGACACCTTCGTTGCGCACAATGACGCTCACGCCATGAATTGGTCCTCTGTAATGGTGAGGTTGATGGCCCTTGTTCTGAAGCTCGCCTTGCAACTGCATACTGTACAGGAATACTGTCAGCATCTACTGGGACAATACAGCGTGCCAAAAAAAAACCCAGAACATACCGAATTTTGACCGTCTCAAAAGGATGTGTTGCAGTAACAGCACCGCAGGCGGCAATGCCGCCAGCAATGAAGGCTCTATTGACGAAGTCAGCAGAAGAACCTGGGCGCGAACGAAACCCCATGGGTTTAGAGGGTCGTTTCATCAAGCACCAATGGCCAGAAGGCTTACCCAACAGTGGTCGACATGACCCGATCTCTCCAAACGCGAGGAAGCGGCCGACTGTTGCTAGAGCAAGATGTAAGGAGAGATTGGGCGATGGGAGGGAACCAGATCCCTATAAGGGGTGAGCTCGGGCGCGAGAGCTGTCCTCTTCAATCGGCGACCCGAAGAAACCGAAATGATGCAGAAGAAATGAAGCTACTTGAGTAAGGTTTAAGAAGAAGATTTGGGAACTTGGAAAAGAAGGGTTTGACACCCGTTGCCGTCACCAGCGGCTTCGGACCCTATGGCAGCGCGAGAAATTGTCAGCGCTGAGGTACCGCTTGCAGCGCAATTACACCAAAAAGGTACAAGCTTTCCACATAAGGAATTGGGAGAACATGGAACCTTGAATGGGGCTCAAGATATATAAATTTTTGGGTACTGTTGTTTGACCCTACAAATGTAAATTGCGTCTTCTGTCAGCGGCTGACAAAATTGATAAGCCGCCTGTCATCAAGGTCAGTGATACCTCAAGACTGTTCCTGAGGGTATTTCCGGGCCTGTACTATCCGTATAGTCTAGTACCTCACACGATCACATCCATGTCTGCCTTCGCCGTTTAATACTTTTTCATCTTTTTTGCGCTGGATGCATTTCATATGCCGACGTCGGCGGTCCTTTTTCGCGGGGACGGCTGCGGGTTCTTGCGTCAGGGCCGCTGGACCGCTGCACATCCCCTGGAAATGGAGGACGACGATGGGATCTGATTCGCCAATGTAGTGATTTACTGCTACGGCGCTAGGGTCAAAGGGAAAGACAGGGCAGCTAGCTGCTGGGCCGGCGATTCTGTTTGTTCTGAGCGGCTTGTTACGGCTCGAGCGTTAGTATGCCGTCTCCGATTTCAATTATACCGAGTGCTGTCGTTAACTATTGGATTCATATACGCGTGGGGAGTATATACTTACATAGGAATTGAATATCAAGTCTCAAAATTCACTACAAGAAGCCATGCCGAATGTCGAAGGTAGCAATAATTACCTACCTACTCTTAAGTTACAGAGCCTGTCCTACTGAATAAGACGAGGATGATGATACCCTGGGTAAAGACCGACTTCATGTTGGCCAACTTTTCGGGGTACCGGTACGTACCTCGTCCCTCATGGCGCACCCCGCAAAATTACACCCCTCCAGCTAAGGGAGCTCCATGACAAAAGCTTCCCATCGCCAAAACACGATAGAAGTCGAGAAACCAAGACATCGGTATCAACAAAAGCATCCACCACAACTACTTGAATCTTGCTATTGTAAGAAGTATTCAATCATATCATTGTCGCTACTGGATTGACCTGGCTCTGGAGTGCCTGCGACCCTTTGCGACTCATACAATCGACTCTCTTTCAACACGAGCGCGTGTGCTTTGTTCCAGACCTACCACAGTTATCACTTCGCCATTGCTCCTCGAGCTATTGCCTCGCTTCTCTGTCCACAATGTCCTCAACGCCGATGGACATAGATAGGTCTGATACACCAAATGGCGCATCGCTTAACATCCACCGCACCATTGGCACCACTGCCTCCGTGTCTAATCTGTCCGATGTCATAGGCAGCTTTCGTCCTACCAAGGTATGAAACCTACATAACCTACTGTACGCTTTATTGATGGCTAACCGTCCCACGCTGTATGTAGCTCTTCCGACGTGATGATATCAAGGACAGCCGTCCACAGCCTCATGTACTGTCCCTCGACTACGATGACGAAGGCCAACTCGTCATGGCCTCGGCCAGCGACGAGACGATACAAATCTACCACGTCAAAGAGGGCAGACATGACAAGAGCCTAGTCAGTAAAAAATACGGAGTGAAGCTAGCCAAATTCACACACACAGCTTCAAGCATAATCTATGCCAGCACAAAACAGAACGGTAGCTCATTCAAAACTTTTGAATGCTGTAAGATGAATTCAATGCTGACCGACTTTTGTCTCCAGACGCTATCCGATATCTTGCCACACACGATAATTCATTCATCAGATACTTTGAAGGTCATGAGGGACCTGTAACTTCGCTGGCTGTTCACCCGGGCAGCGACAACTTCATCTCATGCTCACACGACAACACTGTGCGCCTCTGGGACACACAAACTAAGAACTGTCAAGGTCAACTATTTCTTCGAGCACCCTACCTCGCCGCATACGACCCGTCTGGAACTGTGTTTGCCGTCGCCTGTACGAGTAGCGGCACGGTACTACTCTACGATGCGCGAAACTATGACAAAGCTCCTTTTGCGACGGTTGATGTTGTCGAACAGTGCAGGAAGGTAGATTCACAATGCCTCAACAAGGGATGGACAAAACTCGAGTTCTCAAATGATGGAAAGTCTTTACTTGTTGGAACTCGTGGTAGTGGCCACTTCCTCCTGGACGCTTTCGAGGGCACCCTGAAAGCATATCTTCACAAGCCAAACGGCGGGACTCGACGATTGGCTGTGGGAGAAACAGCATCGGGTGGTAGCGCATCGTCAGATTTGTCAAACATAGAGAGCAGTGGCGAGTGCTGTTTCGCTCCCGATGGGCGCTATGTGCTGAGTGGCTCTAAAAAGGACGTCCTGGTCTGGGATGCTATGGCGGCTCCCAACGATAACAAAGTTCTGGAACCTAGCTGGACTCTGCCTGATAAGAGAGAGGCAGCTGTCCTAGCCTTCAACCCTCGGTACAACTTCTTCGCCACGGCTGACCAGGAGCTGTTGTTCTGGCTGCCCGACCCTCATGCCTGAGTCGTGCAAACGAGAAAGACGTTGAGCAGTTAAAATGGTTGAAGTTAATAATATATACCCTTGCGTTATGGTATATCATGATGATGAGATAGTGACTCAAATAGATTTAATGAGAATGAAAGTCACACAAGAACTGCCTGTTCAGCAATGGGCTAACCACAGAAGTTTTCACTTACAGTATGTTTTCTAACTAGTTTATGGGCATTATTCATGTAATTGTTCCCTTCACTGAAAACACTCGGAGGCTAACACGGCCTCGGGAATGATCGAATTTGTGATGATGTAACACAAACTTCTGGTCATTTATGATAAAGGGGAGAAAGCGAAGGAACCGAGGCAGTAATGGTTGATGGTTGATGGTTGATGGTTATACTAATGTTCTATGCTATTCGAGTGCGATTAGCCTCGGAACGGTATCTTCACGGACTTCCACATTTGCCAACTTGGGGCATGCTCCATGCTCTATCAAAACTTGACCAATATCCTCTCTTCCCTTTCTAACGTAGTACCACAACGGTGTATGCCCATCAATGGCCTTGTTAAAGTGTCTTATGTTCCTACAGACAAGTCTGGCTATGTCAACCTCTGCTTTTGCATATAATGGATTGCTCGGTGACGTTATCAGGTTCATGATGGGAAGCGCTTCGCCCTGCGACTGCGAAAGGTCACCATCTGGCATTGTATCAAAATCAGCTTCAGCTCCAGCTTCCAGTAACATGTTAACAACTTCGTGGTTCTGGTTCCGCTTGAGCGCATCTGCTAGCAATAACCTCTTCTGACCTGTCTCGCTGTTGATCGGATTTGGCGAAGCACCCGCTTTTAGAAGAAGCTGGACAGCTTCGACGTATCGCTTGTTTATGGCAGAAAGTAGGGGACTGATGTTTCCCATGGTATTTGCGTATATATCTGCGTTGGCCTGTTGGACAAGATAACGAATAGTGCTGAAGTGATTGTGACGAGTGTCCAGAGCATTCAGAGCACCCTTACTCTTGGACATGTTGGTTTCTTTGCTCCAGTCGCAGTCATCCATTGGTCCCCAAGAAACGAGATGGCATAGAGCTGTTTCGTCGGTGCCATGTGTGGCATTGACCTCCGCTCCTCTGCTGATGAGCAGTTTGGCCTGATGTGTCAGTTAGTTAGCTTGTCATGGGATCCCTGAAGGTTACCGACCCGAGACGTCTGCAACACTTACCACATCTTCATTTAACGCGTATGCCAAAGGAGGCAACCTCTTCCCATCTGGAGCATTTGGTTTGAAACCATTGTCCAATAGTAATGTGGCGATTGCCGTGTTCCCACGCAGGCAGGCTAGGTGCAAAAGGCCGCTCCGGCTTCCCCAATGCAAATACCCATAGGCTGGGCCTGAAGGACCCATCCTCTGGACGGTCTTGTATCTCAAGGCGTAAAGACGATCATTTTGGAAAGGCTGGTTAATCTTGTCCCCAACATTTGTACCGGTCCGCTCTAGAGCTTCTAGGGAGCCTTTTGCTGCATCCAGGGCACCAAACCAGCTCGCCCATTGAAGAGCTAGAGGCTGTTGGTGATCGAGTTTGAGTGCGTCTTTTGCATCCTTGTCGTACAGACGTGGAAGGACAGTCGCTTTGAGACTTTTGCAGGCCAGTGCCAAGTAGAGAAGGTCTTTGAAAGGCTCTTTTAGCAATGAGATCTCATCTGTTATGAGATGCATGATCTCAACAGGCATAGCTAATTCTAAAAAGGAGATGGTTTAGTGGCAAGGTCAATGAGTCTAGAATATATAGACCTACCTTCTTAGTACATCCTCAGAATAATTACATCCTGTGCAATACGTTTCTGTGAAAGCAGGGATCTCGTCTCGTCCATTTCGTTTGCCGAAGAGGGTGACTTACCTTTGAGATGCGCAATCGTTATTTGTTTGGGCTGATGTATCATGTTGGCTTGATGGAATCAAATATGAATATTTGCGTTGATTAAGAAGAACAAGGTGATATTTATAATGTGGAGGTTGCCTTTTGTATGGCCCAAGGTGAGTAAAGTCCAAATGGCTGGGTGTTGGTTTGAGTTGTGAGATGAAGACAAATGATTGGATGGCCAGGGCCTGATTGCTGCCTATCCTCAGGGAGCAAGAAAACATCAGACCTTGATATAGGGCGTTAAAATAAACTCTACAAAAAGTATCCTGAACTTATCCTAAACTTATACCAAGTTACCTAAGTCTTTTTATCACTTAGGATCGAGGTCCCGAGTTTTCTTTCCTCCCCTAGCCTATGCCTCTGCCTACAGACGGCCTACCTTAGCCCGCTGCCGTAGAATACGTTTATCTTATGTTTATTTTATAGTCTTATTGACTCATTCATTATTGTGTACTCTCTGAATTTAAAGCCGTATGATAAACCCTTATGCTTTATTCATTAATCTTTCTTGTCAAATTACCTTGGTAGCGAAGAACTGGCCTATCTTTCCCTCTTTTTCTCGTATAGAATGCCTGTTTCCCCAGCAATACGGCGGATAGCTGTTAATAAGGGCATATTAGATGGAATACCCTTGAGTTGAGTCAATAATCAATTGGTAAGGAAGTCAGAAGTCAACTCAATATCACACACTTATACTCACGGTTCAGGTTAAGGAAGAATGCGAAGCAGGTAGGAAGTTGGTGTACGCCTAATTCCATTCTTAAATAAGCTGCCTCAGGTACCTAGGCTATAGAATCTCGAGGCACTGATCTATGTTTAATTGACACGGTTGATATGGACTAAACGCACATCAACAAGGCCATTGAGAATTAATTGTTATTCACTTTGATGTCTCGCCTTGTCAATCAACTTGTTACTGAAGTGCTACGTGATGGCTCTATATATGGCAATCATGCTTGACTGAGTCACTGCAATATCAAAATGGTGAGTCTCAAATATCAAAGCAGTCTCGCTTATGATATTAAATTATGAAATTTATCTCAGGCACTACATGAGAATTATCATGACTAAGTAAATGGCATTTGGCGGGTATACCGTGGTGTTGTGGCGCTCAGCCGCTCCGGCCCCTCATTGAGCCCCACCATAAGAATATCCCACCTTCTAAATCCAACCTCAATCAACTTTCCACTTCAAGACCGCGAACAACATTGCATCTACAAGCGTCCTGTTGGAACTCTTATGGCCATTGATAATCAAATACGCGAGCAGGATTCTCAGAGTATATTTGGTTGTAGGCGGAGGTAGAAGTATAGTAGGGCCTACGATCATTCTTAAGGCAAAACGGGTCAGCACACGACATCACTTTCGACATTGCGACCGACAATATAACACAACTCTTGACGACATGGTATATCTGAAGACAAGCCAGGAATGGCTCGACCAGTCCATGGCTCTCCTAGAGGCCCGTCCTGCTACTGTACGTCCATGCGCCGACCACTCAACCTCAAACTAACCACAACACCGTAGACTCTCATTACCACAACATACAAGCTCAAGCCTGGCCCTACGCGACCCGATGCAGACGGCGACACACCCGTCACCAAGCCCCCACGCGGCGCTCTCGTCCTCAAGGCCTACGATCCCATTAGCGGCGCGACCATCAAGTACCGCACCACCAAGGCACAGGAGGTCACTCGTTTGATACATGCTTCTCTGGGCCGGCTAGGAAGAAGTATGGCTGCGGTGCCGGATGTACCCGAGGTGACAATGGCAGAGGGCGATGGTGCAACTCCTGCGGAGGAGTCACAAGCTGCTACGCCGACACCGCAGGCGGCACAAGGGGGTGGAGGTGGAAAGAAGAAAAAGAAGGGCAAGAAATAAGATATCCGAGCTCGACGAGTTGTTTCGAGTGCTTCCGTTAGACTCAATGTATATTTGTGGATGTGAGGATTGATGATCATGGAATAATGCTTATAGTAGATGACATTTGAAAAGAGTAGCATTGTTAAATGCAGAGTCTTTATTCGAGAGATGCCACTTTTGTAGACTTCTTACGTTCTCATGTCTCTCTTCGCTACACGAAACCAAGAGACAGCCGAGCCTACCAAGTCCAATGTCATCAAACTTCAACCATGAGTAGAGGACTAATGGCAGGCAAACACAAAAGTATACACATCACAGGCAACGATCGAGGAGTATGCTAATCTAATCAATTCATCTCTATCTAGGAGAGTGGTAAAGTAATATCGTCATCCATAAATACGATCAAGCCGTCAATGCTATTTTCATCCACCCGAGTCCAGATCCCCAAACGCCGTGTCGATCCGTGCAAAGTCAGCTTCCGGATCCAAATTATGATTGCGACCTTGCCAACCGTAGTATTAACCAAGCATCGCCGCTCCGAGGCCCCATTCAGATGTACAAACAAGAAGTAAAACAGGGTATATGTTCACATGTACACGTGCCAATGAGCAAGTGCCCAGGCCAAAGGAAAGAGAAACGACAAGGCGAGACGCTCAGAAATCCTCGTCAAAGGTGAAGTCACCGCCGTTCTCACCCTTAGGGGACTCGTCCTCCTCAGTCTTCTTAGTGGCACTGTGGAGGACACCGGCCTTCTGGTAGTCGGCAACACGCTTCTCGAAGAAGTTGGTCTTGCCGCCAAGGGAGATGTTCTCCATGAAGTCGAACGGGTTGGTGGCCTTGTAGACCTTCTCGTTGCCAAGAGCGACAAGGAGACGATCAGCGACGAACTCAATGTACTGCTTCATGAGGTCAGAGTTCATGCCGAGGAGGGCACAGGGAAGAGCCTCAGTGAGGAACTCCTGCTCAATGGTCACGGCATCAGTGATGATATCCTGGATCATCTGCTTGCTGGCACGACCCTTGAGGTGAGAGTGGAGGAGGCAGGCAAAGTCAGTGTGAAGACCCTCGTCACGAGAGATGAGCTCGTTGGAGAAGGTCAGACCGGGCATGAGGCCACGCTTCTTGAGCCAGAAGATAGAGGCGAAGGCACCACTGAAGAAGATACCCTCAACAGCAGCGAAGGCAACGAGACGCTGGGCAAAGGAGGAGTCCTTATCCTGGATCCATCGGATGGCCCAGTCAGCCTTCTTTCGGATGCAGGGAATGGTCTCAATGGCGTTGAAGAGGTAGGTTCGCTGGGCGGGCTCCTTGATGTAGGTGTCGATGAGGAGGGAGTAGGTCTCGGAGTGAATGTTCTCCATCATGATCTGGAAGCCGTAGAAGCAACGAGCCTCGGGGATCTGGACCTCGCCGCTGAATCGCTCGACGAGGTTCTCGTTGACAATACCATCAGAGGCAGCGAAGAAAGCAAGGATGTGAGAGACGAAGAACTGCTCATCAGCAGTCAGGCGGTTGTTCCAGTCGTGGAGATCCTTGGAGAGATCAATCTCCTCAGCAGTCCAGAAGGAAGCCTCAGCCTTCTTGTACATTTGCCAAATCTATCATGGGCTGTTAGCATGGGTCGTGTGTAGGGTGACCACTTTACGCGTCAAGACGCGTCACATACCTCATGGTACTTGATGGGAAAGAGAACGAAACGTTGGGGGTTCTCCTGAAGTAGAGGCTCATCGGCCTCCTCAGACTTGATACCAGGGGCAACAGCGGCCTTGGTCTCCTCCTTCTTGGGCTCTTCGACAATCTTTGTCTTGAGGTCGGTGGTATCGAGGGACTTGTTCAAAGGCTCGTTCTCCTTGTTGGCGGCGCCGAAGTCGAGCTTCTTGACGGGAGACTCCATGTTGAAGTTCTCAATTGCGGAAGCAGCCTATGATGAGCGTATTAGTAATGAATTGGCTTTGGTGGGTATGTGTAGCTGTGTGCACTTGGGGCGTCATATACCTGCTTCGAAGGAGTGATTTGCGCAGCCATTGTATTGTGAGTGTGAGTGTCTGAGGGAGAAGAGTACAATTAGGTTGAACAGAGCAATGCAGAAACAAGACAAAGGCTTTGTATGTGCGTGAACCTCTTGAGGTTGAGGTATTGTGGGTTGCGGTGGTGATGGTCTGGTCCAAAGTAAAGAACGGGATGAAGGTGATGGGCTTTTGTATAAGTCTTGATGCGCTGTCACGTGGAGCTAAAGCGCGTCAGGTCGCGCTGGGCAATACAAATAGCGGACCATTTTAAAGTACTTTTACTGCGTCAGGGCAGGGGTGCCGCTGCGCGTCACTGGGTGAACCAGGGGCTTTTCGGCGCCATTCGGACTGCTACTGGCAGCATCCAAGGCGCTAGTGCTGGAGCTGGTACCATGAGAATATCCAGCCACCTGGATGAATCAAGCAAGTGAGACGCGTAGATTCGCGTTTTAGGCAGATTCACGTTCTTCTTTGGTATGGTTCAAGTTCAATGCTTCGTGTTTCTCTCAATTGCGCCACTGTCCTTGCACGGTACCTGCTTTGTCGCAGGGAGTGATGATTCAGACTTTGTCAGGATTAACGTCATGGGCATCTTTTATCAATCAGCACACTTTGGCGTGAAGATCCATCCATGAGGTGGCCTCCCTTGTTCACGTCGTTGGGCCAATGTATGCGAAATGGGCTGTGGCCAGGGCATGATAGTGGTACGAGGCGGGACAGTACTCATGAGACGAAGGTACCCAAGGTACCTATGCCTGGTGGGAGAAGTCATGATGAGGTCCTACCGTGCACTGAGATCAGATTCATGCAGAAATGATGGCCATTGAACCTTTTCTGTCATTGCAACAAGCGCCATTGAGCAGCTACGAACTTTCCCTGTAACTCAACTTCACTCCCAGGGTGAGAAACGCGTTCCTGGGGTTACACCGCGTTCCGGCCTGGGCCCTGAATTTGACGTGATGGGCCCGGGGATGGAACGCCTCCTACGAGCTTCCTTTTGCTGTCCGCAGTCCCTAAAGTTGCAACTAAATTCAGATCAGCTTAGACCAGGCCAAGGTGAGACCGCATTCAAATTGAAGTCCCTTTTAGAGTCCTAGATTGGAGGCTTCAATATCATTGTTCATCTCTCCATGCCACAGTTCCACTTGAGTCAGTTAGTTGCTTGGTCGATGAAAATGCCAAGTGAAGTTATCAGATCTTATTCTCTAATTTAATTCGAGGATTACGACCCACGCGCGACTGCACCCACTTTACCAATCAGTGAGTGTCATGGCGCATTATAGATTCGTAAGGTAAGCCAAGGTAAGGTATCCATACTGAATATCATTCATAGACAACATAACAATGAAACACGTCTCCATCTTCCGATCATACAAGCATTACCAAATATCCTCACCCCATCATCATAGTAATACTGACTCACAAGGGCCCGCCCTTCTGTCAGCGTGGTCGGTCCATTTCCCTCGCCGTCCACGTAAATCCGAGTTGCCGACTTTAGCGTCGGTCTCTATCTCGTCGCTGTGATCTTTGACTTCGGGACCCACGCTCAGCTTCACCTGTTTCAATATCGTGTGGTTGAGCTCTGCTGCGACCAAAGAATCCGCGGCTCTCACGGACTCGTGCCGGTTCCGGCTCGATGGGACGATCATCACGGCGGCGATCTCGGCTGCGACTGCGACTGTGTCGACGACGCTCCGACATGGAGGGATTTCGCGATGGTGGGTTTGACACATACTCTGGTGGATCCTGGGCTTGAAGTCGATCAAATTGTTCAGGATCGCTGGGGTCAATGGCTGGCACTGGCAATCCGCTCTTCTTCAGGTTCTTGCGTCCTTCCTCACGCAAGTGTTGCTCAAGAAGTGCAGCATTGCGAGTATTGGCTTTGAAGGCCGCGTCGGCTATGTCTCCAGCAAAGGGCACAATTCCAATGACAAAGTCGATGATGATATTGAACATCATCCTGGACTTGACAGAGGTTGGCAGCCCACCATCGATCTTCATGCAGCTCCTCATAACCAAAAGGGCAAGCAACATATCCAAAACGTCACCAATTCTATCAAGTCTATGTTAGCTTACTTCGATGGAGACCCAAGTTGGGTTTGGAGATCAAACTTACGCAGGGATCAATCCCAAAACGCTACCCCAGCCAAATCGGATGCCGCAGCAACTGAACAGAGCCAGGTCGAGACGGTAAGCTCGGCGCTTGACCTTGGTCAAGACTTTGCCATCATTTTCGGAAATGCCAGGAGGAAGAGCCTTCTTTCGCTTTTTAACTTTGCCAGTAGGCGTTCCATCTAGGCGAGTAGCTGGAACATGCTCAAAGTAGGGATCCTGTGGATGATGCGTTAGTTTGACGGGGCCTAAACGAACCATAGGTTGAGTCGATGCTTTCATACCTCAGTTCCAAATTTGTTCTGGACAGTCTCTCCCAAGATCTTCTTGGTGACGAGCTTTGCGACGAGTGATGCCATGTTTTATAGCAAGAGCAGCACTTCGCTAAAGAAGTCGTTGGTCTTAATATTGCTGAAGCGACAAGCTTGGCAGAGGCGGGAGTATGATCAAAGACAAGACCACTCCACCAACAAGAATGTATGTCACTGCTTGAAATTCCGAGACGAAGATTGGGCGAGCCAAGACAATGAGAGGGTGCTTCTCTTATTAAATAAGGGGAGGACAAGGCCCTGATAGAATGACCACTCTTTGTGTTTGTAGTGACTTTACTCTGCGGCTGGTCGGTCAATTAACCTGTTTTCAAGTATTTATGATGTCTGTCCGTGGTGAGGGAGCCCAGTCGGTGCTGTGACCGATGATGTAATATTGGCGGCCACCCGAACTTCTGGCACCTACAGAACTGCAGCAAGCCAGCCCCTCGCCCCTGTAGTCTAGAAGCATTAATGCGTAGATTAACTAGCTCAACAAAACCGGTTAAACCACTGCTGCAATGCCGATCATGCACATGTGCTGGCATATTTTTCAGTGGCGATTGACTGAAACGTCCTTGCAACTCCAGAGGGGGAGGGAACCTGTTGGAGAAATTGAGTTGGACGATCATGACCGGTACCGCACCGCCACATCGATTGGGCTAATTTGTGGCGAGTAACAGCAATCGTGGCTCAGCAGCTAGCTAGCTGCTTCTGAATTGGAGACTGCCCGGGCTCCATCTCACGAAGCACTAGACCTACCTGAAAGCGGGCACCTCAACCAAAGGCAGGGTACCTAAGGCGCGAATGAGAATTGGGTCTTTGACCTCGCTGGTCTCATTGCGATCCAATGCTATCAGTCCAAACCTGACAACAACAAATCACATCCGAAATCCACCATCTCGGCCTTTGCACTGCCGCCTCGACCCCGCGTGCCCTCAAAGAGACGTTGCATTCTACTGAGACTCGTTCACATTCACTTCACTTCGTACAGCGTTCCCTATCTTCAATAGCTTCTCGGGTGACCTAGCTTTCCTCTCCCTCTTCGACCACCGCTCGCGTCTTTTCGCTTGTCGCAGTCGTTCCTCTGCATTATCTTGGCTGTCGCACTTCAATCATGGTCAGCTTGCCTTCGCAGCTACGTTCGCATTATCGTCTCGCAAAGTCTTGAAAAGGCGTCAACAAACATAAGAGAAAAACAACAACCGAATATTAATACATTCTACCATAGCATGAGCCGTGTGGTTCCAACATCACCATCATGTCTGGATCACAAATGCAATTAGAGGATTGTATGTGTTGGTGGGTGCTGCGCGGTTGCGAGCAAGGACTAACGCAACCAACGTAGGGCTGGACGACCTCTGCGTCCGCTTCATCATCAACCTTCCCCAGGAGGATCTCTCCTCCGTCGCTCGAATATGCTTCCAGGTCGAAGAAGCTCAGTGGTTCTACGAGGATTTCATCCGTCCACTTGACCCGACTCTGCCGTCCATGACCCTGCGAACTTTTTGTCTACGAATCTTCCAGCATTGTCCCTTATTGGCCAACTTTTCTGTTGAGAATCATACCAAAGCGTTTGAGGAGTTTTTGGAATACAAGACTCGTGTTCCTGTACGAGGTGCTATCATGCTGAACGAGGCCATGGATTCGACAGTCCTGGTCAAGGGATGGAAGAAGGGAGCCAACTGGAGTTTCCCACGAGGCAAGATTAATAAGGATGAAGATGATCTGGATTGTGCCGTTCGTGAGGTATATGAAGAGACCGGTTTGGACCTTCGAGCTGCTGGCTTGGTACCCACCGAACATAAGCCAAAGTACATCGAGATCTCGATGCGCGAACAGCACATGAGGCTTTACGTCTTTCGAGATGTTCCAATGGACACCGTATTTGAACCCAAGACAAGGAAGGAAATTAGTAAAATCCAGTGGTACAAGCTATCGGAACTACCAGCATTCCGCCGCAAGAATGGCCAAGCGAACGATGCCAACGCTGCACCTAATGCTAATAAGTTTTATATGGTGGCACCGTTCTTGGTGCCCCTGAAGAAATGGGTTATGGCGCAGAAGAAGATTGAAGCAAGGAGAGCGGCAAACAGCTCACAAGGTTATGGACCTATCAGCGAAGCCCAATACGAGGACGAAGCATGGAACGATACTGGCGCCGAGACTACGGACCAAGGCCCGGCGATAGAGACGCTCGCAGGTGCCACACAGGAGTTACAACGATTGTTGAAGGTGCAACCTCCCACTCAAGGATTGCAAGGTGTTTCTGCTCCGGCTCTGGCTCAACAGGATAAAGGCAGTGCATTACTTTCTATCCTCCAAGCCAAAGGCGGTCCTACCAGCGCCATGCCGCAAGCTGGTGCTCACTATCCTCAGACTCCTCTTGATCACACAGTTACCAACGCTCCTGAACCCCATACACCGCATCATCATAATCTTCACCAGATGCCATCCACAAATACTCAGCAGCCACCGCCCCCATTCCCGTACGCGCCTAACCAAGGCGCTCAGTGGAGTATGGGACTTGGACAGCAGGTTGGCAATCCTCAGCTATATAATCAGCAATACTCCATCCAGGAGGGTCAGTATAAGAGCAACCAGGCTCCTCTGGTGCATCCTCAACCATTGCCCCCTCAGGTAGAAAGGGCTGTTTTCAACAGGAGTGTATTCCAGGACGTTAATCAACCCAACCACAACCCTGTGCCAGGTCAGTTCCTTACTCAGCAGCAAGCGCAATATGGCCACCCCGGCCAGATGCCTCATCAATCTCTCAATGCACCTGGGCAACCAAGACCACAACCTCTGAACGGCCAGTCCATGGCTCTCCTGAATGCTTTCAAGGGCGGCAATACCGCGCCACAGGCACATCAGAAGCCTCAACAAGTTCCGTTCCCTCCTGGCTTCCCAGCACAGAGCCAAGGGCCTGTGTATAGTAACCTAGGCGGAGCACAAGCGCCACAAATTCCTCAGCAAGGCCCTCACGCGGCCGGCCTTGTGGGAGGTCAAGACCGCTCGGGGCCAAGTCCCAAGGAGCTGCCAGGCTCAAAGGTTGGGCCTCCTGCCGACAATCACCGTTCTGCTCTGTTAGGCATGTTTCGCAAGGACGACCAGAATCAGCCTCCTGCGCAAGGACCCCAGCCTGCTGGACAGCCTGCTCCTGGCAGGATGATGAGTGAGCTTTTGCGTTCAGTTGGCGGGGACAATTACAGGGCCAACATTCCCCAGCAAGCCCCCGATGATCCCAGCCCGCTCCCGTTAATGGATGGCCTATCACTACAACAACGACCTACTCAAACCGGTACACCTGGATCTCAAGGAAGAGCGGATTATTCGCAACAATATGGTGCCCAAGCACATGCACCAGCTGCCTCGCAACCTACTCAGCCTATCCGCATTCTTCAGCGAGGTCAGGGCGAGCAATTATTTGGCATCGGTGGAGCATCTGCATCTCCTCAGACTTCTCTTGCCTCGCCAAGTGGATTGTCTAGCCACTTGCAGCCTGCAGGTGCTGGCATTAGCCCCAGCATTGCACAAGCATTCCCTGCTATAAATCGTCGTCGCGAGTCTGGTCCCGCTCAAAAGAGAGAACTGTTGTCACTCTTTGGCAAGCAGCCATCCCCTGCTAGTTTGGAGGCAGCTAAGGGCAAAGAGGTCATTGCTGGAACGCCTAGGTCTCGTCTTGCTTCCCTGGCCTCTGGAGCTGAAGACCCTGCCGGCCCGCCCTCTCGTCGTGGTAGTCAGACGCCCATCTCGCCAGCCGAACGCACGTTTTTGCTGGACTACTTACAGTCTGTCACCAAGAATGCTAACCATTAAGGGATATGTGGAGAAGCGATTTTATGTGTACTATGTGTTAATTATAGGAACGGGGGAGCATTGCAATGGAGCCTTGTGTGGGATCTATAGGTTTGGCAAACAATGAGCTAGCGTGGTATCCAATTGCTAAGCGATCTTTATCGCCACTTTGTTTGGCCTGGACTGTTATCCGACTTGAGATGTTTATGGTGATGATTCATGCGGTGTGGGCGGCTGCTCTTTCGCATCCTTATAAAGAAGACTCATTATGAGACTTTGCTGATTTGACCTGCTCAGACCTGCTAATTTGACTGATGGATCTTGATGTGCTCCTTGACATTCTCTTATGACCCAGGTCCGTATGTGTATATGTACGAGTAGTAGCGAATACCAGAAGCAGCCATGGGGGATGCTTTAGTTGATCACACCGCTGCTGCGTACGTTGAATAACGTAGATTCAGGCCTCCAACTACTCTGTTGGGAACTTGTTGAGGCTTCCTCCTCTTAAGCCACGTAGAGGTACTTAAGATTGCCAGTGCATGTGGCACCCCAGTTTGCTTTTCATCGGGTTGGTCTTGGCTCTAGAGCACTCTGGCATGGATTCGAATGTCACAAATGCAAAGTCGGTATGCTCCTGACATGTAGATACTCAAGCAGTTCGCTTTGGTGCCTCAAGGGCTCGCTAACCACAGCGACTCGCTTGTTTCAAAAACCGATATACTGTCTGTTTATTAGACGGACTTGTTATGATGATCTAAATCTGTCAGTAGAAGT
The DNA here is from genome assembly GCA_013186775.1 of Fusarium dlaminii. Taxonomy (NCBI): domain Eukaryota; kingdom Fungi; phylum Ascomycota; class Sordariomycetes; order Hypocreales; family Nectriaceae; genus Fusarium; species Fusarium dlaminii. The sequence continues at coordinate 103,580 of JAAOAL010000132.1, read as the reverse complement.
CCTGGTTCTGATAAACAAGATACCTGATTTCAGGGGGAAATATAATCCACGACAGTTGCAGGTCTGCCTTAACAAAAGCAAAGCAATAGATTCAACGATCGTTAGGTGTGTCCTTCCTTGCCTTCTGATCACAACTCGAGACCCCGGAACCTGCCCCTTATTGCTGTTGCTGGGAGCGTGTCTGTTGTATCTGCTACTTGCCTGGCAGTGCGAGCCAGCTGCCAACAACTAAGGTACCTAGCATCACTCGCGCGCCATGAAACAGCTAACCAGATCTTAGGAAACCTGTAGACCTTTATTAATCATAAAATCTCTTCCTGATTTCAACAACGACGGGATTTGATGGACTGGTCAAGTCGTTAAAACAGTGCTTAGTGGCATGAGCGACAAGAACCTGATCGTCCGGACAGAACTGAGGCTCGATCGACCTACCAAAGATGAATGTCATCCGCGCGCTTTTTTTTATTTATTTAAATCTTTTATCTACATCATCATTATCCTTTGTTATGTAGTTTTGGAGTTTTATAATCCGACCCTGCGTCTATAATGTTGCGATTTGGCCATCTTCTGCCTGGCGACTTGAGAACAAACACCAAGAGGACAACTCCTGGAGATCGACTTGGTAACAAAAGTATTGAGCCCTGGCATATTTATATAAGCCCGAGAAGCCCTGAGAGCCAGATGAATTGAGAACTCGAAACCAGCGCATATGGTGCGTGTTGTATGCCATAGCCGTGTTCGACAACCAAGGCAGATCCCCACGGGCCTTTGCGCATCACATCGGTTCTCATCCTCAATCCGTATTGGAGACATCAAAATCCTCCATACTGTATATATTGAACGTTTCTACCTCATCCATGGATCGCGCGGTTGTGGCGATATGGGCGAGGGAAAGATCCATTGTGGCATTTGAGCTGCTGCAAAGTTGAAGAACTAATTTCATAACCAGGCTATTGAAAGTTGCAACATGGCATATCATATTAATCCTTCCTTTTATTAGATTGATGCCGTCTCACAACCATACATGTATTGTGATGTTCCCGTCCCTGTCTAAAACTCTCGATACCAATCTGCCTGAGGGTTAACGTTGAGGAGATTGCTTTCGGAAAGCAACCACAGAGCAAGTAAGTAACTTATAATCTGAAATCTACAGCCAAACAAGCCCCACCGTATGTTCCATGATTAGACCTCTCTCTCACAGAGGATTGAAGCAAAACCCGTACAAATGAACAGATCATTAGCGTCACAGCAAATTAATCTCCTGATCATACTACATCGAAGAATCGAAGGTGCTGTGCCTCAGGTAACTCAAAAAGAGTCGTCAGATGAATCATCCCCATTACTTCCATCACTATCAGAAAGATCCAACAGCTGGAAACGGTTTCCCATGAGGTCCTTGCGTGTTGGATGGGCGGGAATGACACTTCTCTGCGGCTTTACATCGGGGACGGGATCGCGAAATGCAGATGATATGCTCTGAAACGGCTGTGCACATTCATCGGCATACCATTCAATACGAGAGGCCCTGTACTCTCTGGATAAGTTGCAAATTAGCACTGTCAGGACAACTGACTGGTCTTCAACATGGGACAGAGCCTAACTTACACTCGGCTCTGAAGACAAGTTCGAGCATAGATAGCGCCATGAACCGCGTTGGTGCTGATGAAACAGCTATCCTTCTCAAACTCGATGCTGATCACATGAAGATTATGAATGTGTTCCAGATCATCGCGGATAGCCTGAATAGTGAGGTTGGGGTCCAGCTTGCGGATGACGAAATTACGAGAGCCACCCTTGCGGATATGATGGGCAACCTGGCCACTCAGGGTGAACTGGTAGTCAGACCATCTGGTATGTATCTGCGATAGCGTATAAGAATGACACCGGCTGCTTTCGCAAACACACTTACCTTCCGGTCTTTGATGTACAAACCAGCTGTATGACAGTTCTCAATAAAAGCACAGGCATCAGCCTCGTGCAAAAAGGAGACCGTGGCAGTGTTATCTTTGCTCCGAAGAAAGATCTCCAGAACGGGACCTCCTCGAATAACCGCAGCAACATCCCCATGTGTGATGCCATCAGGTGCATTGAGGAGCAGGACTGACCTCTGCGCAGAACGCTCAAACCACTCCCTGATCTCTGGTCTTTTGTTGTTGTGGAAATATCCAGGCCGTTTCTGGTTGATCGAACCACCTGGATAGGTCGAGGGTCGATAAGACGCATTGGGCTGCCAACTCCTGTTCAGACGAAGCCCTTGCTCTTCAGCAGGGCAGCCCGAAGCGGTATTCGATTGAACTGAGAAAGTAGATGTTTGTTCTTTGTACGTAAATGTTGCCGGTTGCGATGGTTCAAACTGTTCAGAGGCATAGGTAGGCGCATCTCCAGCTGGCTTCTGAAGGCAGAGAGACTACAGAAAGTTTAGAGGTTGGTAGACGGATGGTAGTCGGTAACGTACATCCACAGTTGCTTCGCTCAGTCCTTGTGCGATGAGATTCTGACGTAGGTAGACTGATCACAGGCAAGTGTCAGGGATTGCCAGTATACGCTGTACCGCTATTACATACCATACTGGTGGGCAATCGCAAGGAGGCTCTGGTATTCCTCTTGAGGCACGTACACGCATGGGGGGTCGCTCACTGGCATCTCAAGGCCCTTAGACCAGTGTCAGTCCGATGAAGAGTTTGCACGACTTGCATTTCATGAGTTTTTTGGTAGTTCTCTTCTGAGTACGCAGGGCTTTCCAATAAGCAAGAAGGGGGTCATTACATCTTGTTTCCTGCGAATAGGTGAATATAAGCGGTGTGTTGGTACCCAATTGAACTATAGTGATTCTTGCTTACTGCGTCTTGTTCATGCTCATGTTGATAATTCGTTGGCTCAAGAGCTGATCTTGATTCTGATACGGATGAAGAGGAGAAAATCCAAAAGTGGTTGGTGAAACCGATATATAAGGGTTTGATGGAAAGAGCTCCCAGTTATCAGGGCACTTTCCTCAGACCGAGCTCGAGCATGGAAGATTGGACAGGCAGTCACCATTGGACCTCATATACCTAAGGCAGGGCGAACCAACGGGTCTGATTCACGTGCGGCTGCGAGCCTCCCGCTGGCCGTTTACTGGCTTGAAAAAGGCAAACATTGGCGATATTGGAGGGTTTTGATTCGTCTATTCACCTGCAGGTTAATGAATATCATATATGGTTGAATATCTTTTATGGTCTTGATTACTTTGAGTCAAGACTTTGACTGTAGGTATACACAGAAACATACTGGCTGTAAGAACATTGCAGCACGGAAGATGAACCAGAATTGAAAGAGTGACGAGATAATACCATCACTCCTCGATGTGACCTGGAGTCACCTCGGAAGCGAGTGTATGTATGGCTTGCATTGAAGAGGAACATTTCGAGTAAGTCATGACACAAAGAGCAAGAGAAAGAAAGTATCCAGGGAACAGCACCGGGGCATTATGTAACCAAACGGTTCTCAGTCAAACAGACACATAGATACTTGAGTCTGCAGTCAGCCGTTGTATTTTACAAACGTCGCTGGCAAACACCCTGTCTTGATGTTGTGGAAGACGGGTCCACGTGACACGGGAGAGGGATGTTGCATTGATCGGGAGTTAATAATAAACATAGCGGCAAACGTCTGGTAATAAAATAACGGAGACGGAGACGGAGGGGGCACTTTAATTTGAGACGCCATCGTCAAGTTAGATAGTTTAGTCTTACGGATGAGGCTGAACGAGGCTTAGTCGGTGGAAGACAATCGACAGAAGAGTCTTTTCAGTACAGAAACATACAAAGTGAGATCAGCAAATAATACGAGCAGAATAGTTCACGGCTCTTTACGGCACCAAAATGACATGACCCGTCCGTTGACACAACCGTCAAGGACAAGAACCTGCTGATGGAGCCATGCACCATGTTTAGTGCATGATTGCCGAGAATAGCGGGAGCTTAGGGGACTCCGGACAAGGACGGCGGGGAATCAACAAGGGCTAGGTAGCGTCGGGTGGTTAGGTAGGTTATTTTTAGGTGACAACACGAGATCATGTGATGCATTCTCCCTCTTTCCATCGTTGACTTTTCCTATTGCGAGTTCTCCAATCTGAATTCATCAATCACCCTTAGCGACGGTCTAAACTTTGTAAGGTAGAGTACCTACATACAGTAGACGCGTGTGTGCCATCATCATTTGTTTATTCGAAGTATCTAGAAATACTGCACCCAATTTTACCCCTAATATTTATGTACAATGACCAAGTGCTGGGATGATACGTCCAGATCGTCAGTCAACACGAGATGACTTCCTTGTCTGACAACGGATAGAATAGACCCAATAATCCGGGCCTCGGGGAAGGCTGTGTAAACACTTTGTACAACGCCACCGTTATAGCAGCTGAGAGGTACCTTACCTACAAACATCCACTAACAAAAATTCAACGGCTACAGCTCAGACCTCCACCCAAAAAGTCAATCTGGTGTAGCTAGCCACGGTAGGTACGTACCTCTCCTAGTGAGGTAGCATGTGCCAAAAGACCAACCCCTTGCTCCTCCTGCTGGGCCAACCCAACCCAACATAACGCCAACGCTTTCCCCTGTTCTGATCCCTCTTTTTTTGCTCTGTTGATTTCTTGTCCACCTCTCGCTTCTTACTCTCGTTATCTTTGAGATCAATCAATTCCAGCGTTTTGAGACTAGCAGCAGATCGTCGTAGCCATCGTTTCATCGACCTTTGTTGTTTCTCGCCTTTTGCTACTTCTCTACCTTCGCTATACGCTTCACCCTTCGTTCGCTCGTCGATTTGGACACGCTTGGCATTTCCAGTATCGACATCTAGTACCACGTACAAACGATCTACCCATCGCTTGGAATATAATCAATCAATATCGACAACATCATCATCGACACTCGGGACTCACTCATCGGTTAATCACTAACCACAACCACTGTGGCCGCCCTGACTTTATCTCGCTCGACCCCCCTTTCGTTCTCAAACCCACCAAAGATCTATCTCATCATGCGTCCCACCTCGAACCTCCTTCAGCTGGCTGTCTGCCTCTCCTCTGTTGCCCCTCTAGCGGCAGCATGGCCTAACTGGTTTCCTCCTGCCGATTCAGTCGTTGTCCGACGCGTTGCACATGAAGCCAGTACGCTGACACTTCTCACCCACTCATAAACAACCCCTTTTACTGACTCCTTGTAGTGCCACAGGAGACCGGCGTTATCAAGGCTCGTCAAGACAAAACCGATGGTGGAGAGGCTTCAAGTACTCGAAAGAACAGCGCCAAACAGACCAACCTGAACACCGCCAAAATCGAGACAGGTACTGAGACTGAGACCGGAACTGTAGACAACACCAAGACAGCTACCGAGACAGGCAAGAAGAAGTCTGGCACCAGAACTGGAACATCTGCACCCAAGCGCACAACCTTCTCTGCCGATGTTCAGCCAGGTGGTGTGAGCATGACAGTTCCCGATACCATGTATGTTGCCACACCTCTCTTCAAGATTGGTGACTACGCCACCTTTGGCTGGAACTACACCTCACTTGAGGGCACACCAACCGCCATCGACGTCCTCGTTAGCCAGTCTTCCGCAGGCGAGACATACACTCTCACTGCCAACATGACTTTTGCGACCAACCCAACCTTCGTCTGGGATACGAGCAAGCAAGCCAACGACCCCGATGCTCCTCTCGTGGTCGGCATGTACACTCTCATCATCAAGGATTCTGACTCGGCCATCACCGACCAGCCCTCTCCTGGCTACTTGCAAGTTGAGTCGACCTTCCAGTTTGGCATGTACACACCTGCGGCCTACACACCCTATCCTCAGTGGAACTGTGATATCTGCAACAACTAGGTAGTCAAAGCATCCAGTGCCATTTCTGTTTTTTATCTTTTTTTTTGCAACTGATCCTTGGAGTTATTGTTGGGGGTGTTATGGACAGGCAAGCATCAGAAGGAGAAAAATTGTTTATTGATTATTGATTCATTTTTCATCAGGATGTTTCACAGTTTGGTGAGGGCGTTGACAGACGGATATCGATGTGGTGAAATCACATCGCAAGAACGGGGAGATCCCCAGTTTGGATGCTTATGATTAATCAGGTGGTTGAAATAAGTTGAAATCATTTAATGATCTTATCTACTATATACATCTTAATCTCATCGGTCCTTGGTTACCGATTGCAGCGACTTTGTCTTCAGATAATCATAACCCCTGTCTTGAAACCTTGTATCTCTGGTCGTCTATTAAGGTTCTTATATGCCTTCAACCCCATAATAAGCTCAGCCTCGCTTAGAGAATCAATTACATATGTGCTTCGAGTCTATTTCCACATGTCGTGGTAAACGTTGATGGCTTCTTTCGCCTCCCAGGAACAACGTTAGGAACAACGTTAGGAACAACGTTGGAATTTGACGCAAACCTTGGGTGCACATAAACTTAGACCATACGCAACTGAAACCCTGCCCCCCTTTCTTCTTTATCCCGCCCCTGAAAAATGCCACTGAAGTCAGCATCGCCCAGCGACGCAGCCTGTCCACCGCGCACAGGCGCATGAGGCTCTGCACGCCTTCGCCGTTCCTGGTTCGCCTTACTAGGGAACGTTGGGAACATGCTCTCTGGTTTAGGCTTTGGGTCCTGTCGGAAGTACTCGTGCTGGAGCATCTCACTCGCCGATGGTCTTCTTTCGGGGTCAAGTGACAGGAGATCACCCAGCAAACTGGCGCCTGCGGTAGTGAGGCCGGGAAAGCGAGCGCGAATGACAGATCCGGTAGCAACTTGTGTCTTAGGAAGTCGCAATGAGCGTGCGTTGGGGAGACGACGAAACCCAGGCCATGTCTCTTCTGTGGGAACACCACAGAGCTCGAAGGTGCGCGAGACTTGATCGACTTCATTCTTGCCCTGAAGAAGAGGCTCCCGGGTTATCAGCTCGCCAAAGATACAGCCCACGCTCCACATGTCTACCGCCGCATCGTATGTCTTTGCGCCAAGTAGTAGCTCCGGAGCCCGGTACCAAAGGGTGACGACGAGTTGTGTGAGTTTCGGGGGAGGATCGCCAACATAGCGGGCCATACCAAAGTCGGCAATTTTCAACTGGCCACGGTTGTTAAGAAGGAGATTAGAGGTTTTGAGGTCGCGATGTAGAATCCAGTTGTCATGGAGATATGCGATGCCTGACGTAAGCTGTAATAGGAGGCGCTTTACTTCGGAGGAGAGAAATGGCTCGGGCATATCATCAAGAATGGATTTTAGGTCGTGTTCGACGAATTCGAGGACGAGGAATAAAGAGCTGGGCCGGCTGTTAGCTGTAGTCTTCAACACCAACCAAGTGTCGTGTGCTTACTTGTCTGGCCGTGATACGTCGTCCCCTACAACCACTTCTTCCATGGTGACAACATTCCGGTGTTGGCAATCCTTCAATATTTGTATTTCGCGCAGGCCTGTGACGGGGAGACCGTTTCGATCTTGAGGTTCCAGCTTCAACCTCTTGAGCGCGACAACCTTTCCCGTAGCTTTGTTTGTCGCCCGCGCAACCCAGCCATAAGTCCCCTCCTCGATATCGTTTAGCTTCTCGTAATTCTCAACGCTTCTGCACTTCCCCCAGGTGCCCGCTGGAAACCGCAATAGCTTCGCTGGAGGTGCCTTGTCTTGTTGGTTTGCGCCTGGTTCGGGGGTGATCCTACGTCGCTTCGAGGGCCGGTCATCGTCAAGTTGGAGCGCCTTTTGCTGTGCAGCTTCTTGTGCTTTCTTCTCTTCTTCAATCTTTCGAGCCTTTTCTGCCTTCTTACGTCGCTTTTCTTCCTTGAGTTTGGCGTCGATACGGGCGTCTTCTTCTGTGTCGGCCCACCGAGATTTGCTGGACATAGCGGCCGTGAGAGGCTGCGCGTAGCTTCTGTAACTAATTTATAAACAGGAATCGAAACGCAAAAACTTCCAAAGTCACGAAATTGACTCTGTCTAATAGTGCCTGGTTTATGTGTGAAACGAATTGGTGTTGAGGGGAGAAACGTCCAAGTTGCCTTATGGATGGGCAAGTTCTTATCTTATCAGTGAATACTTACTGTCTGTAGCTTCGACTCCAGAAAAGCATCGTCACTCGTTGTACTACTACAGCTTACATGGAAGTGAGAGCATCGCCAGCTGATTTATTCTGTAGCTAAACTCGCTCACAGGAGACAGGCCCAGGATGCTTAGGTTACTAGGCTTAAAGCCTTTTACGAGACTGAAACTGAACAGTGGCCGGTGTATACCACGGCCAAACTTTTTCAATCCTTGTGTTGGCCGGGGCTTCTCATCCACTGTTCGCCAATGTCAAAATGCCACAGATATTGATGAGATATTCAAGAATGAGGACCAGAAGGAGAGTGAGAGACAGTGGTCAACGCCATTAGCCAAGCAGCTCTTTGCTGCTATATCAGTGAGTGAAACCCGCTACAAGTTCATGCTTATACTGACCATTCTTCATAGACAACTGGACCTGTTCCGTTGGCCAGTTACATGCGCATGTGCTTGACTGGAGATATTGGAGGCTACTACACTGGGGCCATTGGTGAAGGTCGGGATCAGTTTGGCACAAAAGGAGATTTCGTTACATCGCCAGAGATTTCGCAAATCTTTGGTGAACTTATCGGTATCTGGTTCATTGCTGAATGGATCAGCCAAGGTCGTCCTAAAGAGGGCGTCCAACTCATCGAGGTTGGGCCTGGTCGAGGTACTCTTATGGATGACATGCTTCGAGTATGTGACATTCATTGGTTGACCTTGAAAGACTCGCTAACTTGAATTATAGACCATTCAACGATTTCCTGCGATGGCTAATAGTATCGATGCTGTATACATGGTTGAAGCCAGCCGCGAACTGAGAAACGCCCAGAAGCAACTCCTTTGTGGTTCGGATGCGCCATCATCAGAGTCAAAGTCTGGTTTTCATAGCCCCAGCAAGTACAGCGGCAAGCAGATTGTCTGGACCGACACTATCAAGTCTATTCCAATTGGTAGGCAGAGCTCACATAATGTCACGGGTCTGGCTAACGGCAGTACGCAGAACCCGACAAAATGCCCTTCATAATCGCTCACGAGTTCTTTGATGCTCTCCCTATTCACAGCTTCCAATCCGCTTCAGCTCCTCCTCCTCAACCAAAGGCATCTTCACGGACCTCGTCTGCTCAACCACCACCCGAGAACACCAAACCCGTTACGGAATGGCGAGAAATGATGGTCTCGCCAACACCGCCGGGCGTCACTCATGCTCAACTTGGAACACCGAAATCACAGCAAGATGAGCCGCCGCCTGAGTTCCAGCTTACACTTTCATCCACGCCTACTCGCCACTCTCGTTTCCTCCCCGAGACCTCAACAAGGTACCGCAAGCTCAAGAATATGCCCAATTCCGTCATCGAAGTGTGCCCAGACGCGTCCATCTTCGCTACAGACTTTGCAACTCGTATCGGCGGTTCTGAACAGTATCCCAAGACTAAGCCCAGCGGTGCTGCCCTTATTCTTGATTACGGAACGTCAGATACCGTCCCTATCAACTCCTTTCGCGGTATCCGGCACCACAAGCGAGTGAATCCCTTTTCTGCGCCTGGTCTGGTCGACTTGAGTGCAGATGTCGATTTCACTGCCATCGCTGAAGTGGCCATGTCAGCGAGTGAAGGCGTCGAAGTCCATGGACCCGTCAACCAGGGTGACTTTCTTGAATTGATGGGCATCCGAGAGCGTGCTGAACAATTGACCAAGGCGCCGAGCGTCGACAAGGAGACTGCTGATAAGATCGACGGAGCCTGGAAGCGCCTTGTTGATAAAGGCCCTGACGGGATGGGGAAACTGTACAAGGCATTGGCTATCCTGCCTGAGAATGACGGTCGAAGACGACCAGTTGGGTTTGGGGGTGATGTCTTGGGTTAATAACAGACATTGCCCGGCCGCTGTACTGCATCACGATGCTCTAGGAGAAGAAAGTCTGAAACGATATTGTAACAGTATGTAAATTGATCAAACCATTGTATCCTTATACGACAACTCTGATCTATCCAAACCCAATCCCAAAAGCCCATATACTACACGCATCACTCACTACCCACGCAAGGAAACGTTGCTTAATCGAAAACTCAGTTCATTCATCAGTAAGATTTGATCCCTCCGACAACCCTACAATTACACAAAAAGGATGCGTCCAACTTTGATCGCATGCATATTCAGCGTAAGTCAACTGCCATCCTCCTCTTACTTCGTTTTCACAAGCTTTGCGTCCTCTTCATCACTTCCATCGTCTGAAAATTTGTCGCCATCCTCGCCTATAGCAAAAATGGTCTCATTCTCTAGTGACTCACGAGGAGCGGTACGAGTATTGTTTCTGGGTGGTTGAGCGCTGCTCTGCGATGCACTTGAAAAGGAGAGGCCATTGGCGTTGCTTGAGTCGTTGCGAGTCTTGCCCACTTCGACGTCCTCGTCATCCGAGTCTTCTCCTGGAACACCGATATCACCAAGGTCAAAGTTGCCATCGTCATCTTGAGCAATCTCATCACTCATGGCAAAGCGGCGGTTGTTGGAAGTAGGACGCCAAAGGTAGGCGATCCATGCGACGTCAGCAAAGTAGACAACGTTCAGCCAGCCATCGAGGATGAACCATCGTGTCTTCCAGTGGAAAGGAACAAAGTCGGGATCGCTGGCTGAGGCAAAGGTGAAGCTGTTGAAGAAGAAGAAACCAAAGATGACCATGACACTGATGAGGATGGCCCACCAGAGCTTTCGGTACATGGCTTCCTTTGCGTGCTGCTTTCGCTCGCGGAGATCCTTGAGTGTCCAGTTGAGTGAGTTGAGTGTCCAGACATAGAAGGCAGTCAATGTGCCCGCCAGAGGTAGGACGATAAGAAGCACAAATGGGCCTGTATTCGGTCAGATACGGTCAATGAAACACAGTTCATTATAGAGATCTTACCCGCTGTCTCAGGGGTGATGGAGAGGAAAGTCAGTGAGTAGACCAGTCCGAACAGGAAGTGAGCCGCTGCAAGCCATCGCACCCTGATCATGGTCCTACCGAGGGTGTGCTTTACAACACCATAGCCCATACAGACAATGAGCAGCAAGAAGAACGAGAATGAGTTTCGGCCAGCGTTAAGAATTCCAACGATGGTAAGGAAAACCTTTGAGCCAACATTGGAGCCATGACGGTTCTGGTATTCTATACTCGAGTTAGGACGGGTAGACTAAACCAAGGGAGAGACAAACCATAGAAACCCCATGTTATAAGCATTTCCACCACTAGGAAAACGAGAATGGCCGTGATGTAGTTTTGCACAGCCACTGAGTAAAGTCAGCATGCAATTGGTTGAAGCGTATACGAGGTTTCTGCTTACATATATCATGCCTGTGCTGATAGTACAAGAAACCCCAGTAGGCAGCAAGGAGAGCATACAAGATACTCATGCCACCATAGAAGGGCAACTTGGGAATCTGCGTTGCCTCCAGCTCGCCATAAGCATTGCGATATTCGACTACTAGGTCGTACTTCTTTGTGTTTACCACATCTGTAAGAACGCAGTAGTATCCGGTCTTCTTGATAGCATAATTGATTGGAGCCGCACCGTTGAGGTGGACAGCCTTTGTGAGGACCACGCTCGAAGACTTCTTGTCGACATCGGGATGCAGGATGAATTTGCCAATATCGGTCTTGTTACAATAACCTTGCTTGACGAAATCGTCACCGCAGACGCCAAGTCGCTATCATGTGTCAGAAGAGTGCGTGCGTAGCATGCATATGGAATCGCGAGCACTTACGTTGCCGGGAGTATTCGGATCGGGGATTCCAACGAGGTTTCGGTCCTTCCACTCAAATATCACCAGACTCGCAATCGGATCCTTTACATCGGAGTTGCTGGTGTTGAGGAACTTGACGAGGATGAATGGGTCAACGGGTCCACCCCATGAGGTCTTGCTGTACATTCCTGGAACATGTGAGATCCAAGAGTCGCATTGCATGTTGGAGGCATGACCTACCGGTACAGTATTCTTGATAGCCTTCCTTCTCGCTCTAGATGACAGAGACGTTAGCATAATTGCGATCCGAACACTTCGCTTCGCATCGCAGGATGGAGGCCGCCCGTACCAGTCCAATCTCATAAGCTTGGGTTGTCCAAAGGGACATGCCCAATACGAGCAGTCCCGTTAGGAACCTCATGATTATTATGTCGGTGGTCGCAGCGGGAGCTTTGGCGTGTTACGGTAAGATACGTGGAGGCGACGTTGGAATCAAGAAGGCCGAAATTCAAGACGAGAGAACGAACGTGCGAGACCAAAGGGAGCTTGAGCAACGTTTAAGTGGTGGCGCGGGAGCTTCTCAATTTATGGAGCATATCGAGCCTGTCGAGAGTCCTTTCTAGCGTCGTCCTTATCGACTCGAGGATGATCGATATTTTGTAGAGTTGCTGGACGATACGGTAATTGATGAGTCAAATTCAATTAGTTAGATCGAGGTTTGAAAGAAGATGCCCCGAGTTAATAAGTGACGAGTTACAGATTCAAGGGAGTACCCAACGTGTATACGTAATTGGTCGCCGGTGATGCCAGGTCAGCACCAGCGGCAGGAGAAGCCAAGGGCCCCTGCTTTCCCATTGGCTCAAAGGTCCACGATAGCGATAAGCCCCAGGTCGTCTCAGGCACCATGTTAGCTGCTAAGGTGCCTCCAGCCTAGCGTGGCGGCGCATCATAAGTTAAGTCTAACGTACCTATTAGTCCATGAATGCGATTGTGAAATTCCATCTTCATCATCATAGCTTCTTTTTTCCCCAAGTTTTTTACGTTGAACCAGCGCAACAATGGGTAAAGGAACAGACAAGCTCTATGTAGGTCTATTCCTCTAACAAAACTCATGTTCCATCTGACTCAATGACTCCAGATTACACACTCAGAGTGGTCCTCAGCCGACGCCTTCTCCCCCAGTGTTGGCGCAGGCGCGTCATCTCGCAATCAAAACGCCAGCGCATCATTTCGCCGTCTTCCCTTCAACTTTTGCGCAGCGAGTCTCCAGCCCTTCAAGAACCCTGTCTGCACCCCCGATGGAACGATCTTCGACGTTGAGGTCATCGGCGCCTGGCTTGACAAGCACCCCAACCAGAACCCCGTCACTGGCGAGCCTCTACAAAAGAAAGATCTGATCCGTCTTAACTTTGCTCGGAATTCAGAATCAGACTCTCTTGGTGCGGGCTTGAGCGACGGAAAAGGCGATTTGATCGATCCGGTCACCTACAAAGTCTTCACCGACAACACACATATTGTTGCCATTCGTCATGGGACCTACGCTAATGTCTTCGCTTGGGATACGGTCGAGCGTATGAATATCAAGGCCAAATCCTGGCGCGACCTCGTCGATGATGAAGAGTTTACTCGCACCGACATAATTACACTCCAAGATCCCCAGAATGCGGCCAGTCGCAACCTGGACCAGTTCAAGTTCCTGAAGGATGGCGAGCAGGCGCAATTGACCAAGGAACAGGAGGACGAGCGCAATGCCGGCAATATCAACTCCAGTGCATTAGGAAGCATGGGCGACAAGGTTTCGCGTGCGAAAGCCGCGGTGGAGAAGGCGCGCAAGGCTCGGGAGCAGGGTGGTGATATCAATCGTAGCTCGACTGCCCTCACCAAGCCTGCTGCTGCCAACAATGTTGTCCGCCACTCTATGATCAAGGACAAGAAGCTGGCTGCTAACTCGGCAGCGTACACCACGGGCAAAGCCGCAGCTAGTTTCACCAGCACAGGACTGACACCTGAGACGAGCGGCGAGAGAGCTCTGTTGACGGATGAGGAGTATATGCTAAAGCCCAAGCGAGTCAGGACAACCGGGTATGCCAGAATAGAAACAAATCTGGGCGACATAACAATCGAGCTGTATCCTGAGTTTGCACCGAAAGCTGTGTGGAATTTCATCAGGTTAGCACAGACTGGCTACTACAAGGGTGTAGCCTTTCATCGAAACATCCCAAACTTTATGATTCAGGGCGGTGATCCATCAGGCACGGGCCGAGGCGGGCAGAGTATATGGGGAAAGTATTTCGATGATGAGTTCGATGGTCCAATGTCACACAATGCCCGAGGAACGAGTTAGTAACCCTTCATAAGCATGCTGTAGTCCTCGCTAACCTCTTGTCACTAGTCTCTATGGCCAACAAGGGCAAGAATACAAACTCAAGTCAGTTCTTTATTGCGTATAAGCCCACGCCACACCTTGACCGCAAGCACACAGTCTTTGGAAAGGTTGTCGAGAATCTCAGTGTTCTTTCCAAGATGGAGAATGTACCTACAGATGGGTCTAACCGACCCCTCAACAAGATTGTTATCAAAGACATCGTTATCTTTCACGATCCTTTCGCGGAGTTTCAGAAACAGAAACAGGAAAACGAGCGTCAGACCAAGGAGCAGGAGAAGATTCGGTTACAAGGTGGCACAGACGATGACAAGACAACATGGACCGGCAAACGGATACGCAATGACGGCACTGTTGAGAGCACAGGAGCCGGTGAGAGCGTTGGCAAATACCTAAAGACCGCAACTCAGCAGAACACAGCGACGACCAACGAGGCTGATATTGAGGACGTTGACACGTGGGAGGAACCAGCACGCAAAAAGATCAAGGGTGGTGGTTTTGGAAACTTTGACAGTTGGTAAATTAAGCAATGGGAAACATTTTGTCCATGCTAGACTGCAATGCGTCGGTAATCCATCCAAAAGGTGCTGGGTATGTGCACTCTACATCTCGTCTCATCTAACAGAAATTATACTAAGAATTGAGAAAGCCCGTTGGTATTAGAACCATGACATACAACTTGTCGCCATATGTCTCAATTTGATGCCCGATCGAATGGTGAAAAGTAATGGGAAGCGAATCTAAATATCACACACTCAAGTCAGGCTCGGTGTGTAGATGGATTAGACTGTTGAGGGTAGAGCGTTTGCGTTAACCGTGGGAAGCTTGCTGAGAAGTGATGGGCTAAGAGTCAGGGGGTTATCTTTCTCCTGCAATAGTCCCGCAACCACACGCGCTTGCTCCAGACCAGCTTCTCTGTGGATTGCTTGCAGGCCCTCGATGGCATATTGTTTTGTTTCTGGGGAACATGCCGATGACATACCGAGCATGTACAACGGCCAGATGATGGTATTATTTGCCGACGCAAGGCTCATGAAACGAGTGGCATCGTCGGTGTGAGGCGTCGACTGCGTTGGATCAAATAGTACCGGACTACCACCGCTGCTGGATGTATCCTCTCCCGGGCCGACTCGTGAGTCTTGCGCAAATGGCGACGATATAACACGGCATGCTTGTTTCTTGGCTGCAACCGAAACCGTGTGCCCTTGGTCCTTCTTGTTGCTTATGTCCCGGATACTGACAACTCCGAGATGCTGGGGAACGCTGGCTGCAATTGATTGTCCTAGCATATCCAACACTTTGAGAGATTTGGCAAGTAAATGGAAATGATTGTCTGACAGTACAGTGCGGTCAGCCGATCCCGCAGCAGCGCAAAGCTGCTCGACGAGCGTTTCCAGCAGCATCATCCTTATTCCGCGCACCATATTCCAAGTGGTGGATTGAAGAAGCCCAGCATAGACGTGGCATATTTGTCCTGATACTCGAGGGTCCGGTTGCGTCAGCTGTACGCGATGGTACTTCCAAGATTCTGGCAGTCCGGACAGTATCGATGAAAATTCCTCCTCAACATTTGATATGGCGGCGACCACATCATCAAGATCGATTAGTTTTCTCGTGTTGATATCGTAGCGCACCTGTAGTGCTTTGTATATGGGGTATGCCACACGAAAGTCAGGTCCTCCGAGTTCTTCAGAAGGAGGAATCTCGTGTCGGAGGTCTATTAGTGTTTGTGGCATAGGTAGGCCGCTCTGTATGCAGCTTATAAGAACTGTATGGCAAAGCATGAGAAACATGCGAGCACCAGCTTTGCTTCGAAACTGGGCAGCACCTCTGATGTTTGCCAGGGCAGCAGCTCCGTTAACGTGGTCTTGCCAGGCACGCATCGTATGGGAACTGTATCCCGAAACAAACTCGAAAGTGCCGAGTATCAAGACGGCGAGCATGGTTGTGTCTTTTACAACTTCGATTGGGTCGCGAAGCGCACGGTGCGTCAATCCGAGGGCGATAGCATAGCTCTCTTGTGCCCGTGTCATAAGATCTGGGGATCGGAAAACCTGTGAGCATCCTGCAAGTCCGACAGCTGTCATACTGACAGTGACTGGATCAACTTGAGCCTGTGCCGAGTCCGGAGGTTTCCATACATCGTAAATGAAAGCATAGTTTTGATAAGAGCCTCTGTCGGCTACAACGTAGCGAGAGAAGAAAAAAGCAGTGCCCTTGTCTTGTAATTCGGGTGATAGAGCGTCATCCAAGTGATCGCGGCCTTCAGTTGGTTCACTTAGGCCAATGACATCGCTGGTATCACCCGGGCTTTCATGAGAGGTTTCCGATGGAGACCGGCTCCAGTCGTTAATCAAAGCGGAAAGGACAGGCGCCCGGTAGCGAGTGTTGGATTTCCGAGCACGTCTGGCCTTGACCTTGTTTGATTTCTCTGTCTTGGTGGCAGGGGGGGCTGCACTGGACCTCGGGTCAATGGCGAACGTCGGTGGTGACTTGATAGTCACAATGGATGGTGGGGGAGATGTTGAGGCCGAGGAGAGCTCCTGGCTAACAGGACCCTTTTGTGATTGATTAGATCGAGTCCGTGTCTTGACCGCTTTCTTGATAACATGGGAGCTTTCATCTCTAAACATTAGATCGACGAGATTGCGATAGCCAGGGCATGGCTGATTCTTCTTCTCGCATTGCGTGCATGCCGGCTCCTTTTGGTCACACTTGATTTTGATATTCACATGTCAGTAAGAGCACTGGGAAACAGGCTGAGATGACGACGACCGGGAGGCCATGGATATTTGATGGAACTCATATGGATTGTGGTGATGGACCAACTCACCCGAATCTTGCGACGGCGGCAGGTGGAGCAGCCACCTGAGGGCTTCCCGCAATATACCATGACGGCTTGTATAAAAGAGGCAAGACGCACGGCCTCGTACTTAGAATCCCAGACTTGTCAAGTCAAAGATAAGAGAATGTGAGGTCAAAAGGGATGGCGCTTTGGCAGTCATGACATGATGGGCACCTATTAGTGAGAGAGCTATCACGGTAAGGTCAAAAAGACCGTCTGTAGGTCGTCTAAGAAGCTCTTGACTTAAGATAGGTTCCAAGGGGTGACGGTAACTGTTGGCGGGGATCGACAGAGGCGGCTAAGAACCGGGAAGTGCGGAGAGTGTTTGTGTGATATGATGGATTGTCCCCGAAGTACGTAGGATCAGTGATATGGCCTGGTCTGGGGTATCGTAAATCGTAAATCGTATTAAAGTCGGAGTCGGTATCAGAAACGAGAGAAGAACAGAATAATTATCTCGAGGCGGGACCAAAGGAACGGAATTGAAAAAACAAGGATCTATGGCCAAAGATTAATTTAGATGTGAGAGGGAAAAGTAGGTATCTTTGGTACGGAGTAAGGTTGGTCGAGCCATAAGGTAAGGTAAGGTAAGGATCCATGCGCATATGCAACCACGGAAGGAGGAATAAAGGTTGTATGCGGAATGATTGGATCTCTTCCTTCCTTCCTTTGGATTGGATTGGACGTGATGCAACTTGTTAGCTGCAGATTGGGTGGGCAGGCGCGGGCCTGGCTGTGCTCCTCGTCTTCCAGGTTGTCTCGGTGTGCTGTTCAATGACTTTACATATTACCAATGATGTCTTGTTTGAGATTCATTACCTGGTATATCTGTATACACTATAAGAGGTAAATGCTATGATTTATTTATCTATGGTATTGGCAATAAGCCTATGCCCTGGTTCGCATACTCTCCGAGTGACAGGTTAATACTAAGAGCAAGACTCAATGATCACCCTGTACCGTACCTTGAAATAAAACTTGAGGCCCTCAACGTCACAATTCAAGATCATCAGTCTACTATGCAACCCTTTCATTCCTTGATTGCGGCTGTGGCAGATGCTATTAACAGCCACAACCGCATGTCTTACATACATTGGATGATAAAGCTTGCTAAGGGTGCCATGTTAATTTAGTGGTTCATTCGACTGAGCACGTTCATTTTCTCGGCAGATTAGACTTGGTGAGACCTGACAGCTGTTGATCATCAATTCAATTTTCACAGTCTGCTTCTTTTACTGTCCTCCAACATGAACAGTCAAGACCTTTGGTCTCCCATCATTCAAGAATCCGCTCTGATCAACGCCCCCTGATGCACCAACATCATCATACGGAAACGCATACCCCTTCCCCTCAAGTGTGACCTCATGACAGATTCTAGAGTAGTGATTTGTCTTTCCCTCTCCTTTGCAGTAATACTCTTCAACCCTCTCCCCTTCGGGCTGTCGGGAGTTGCCCGATAACGTCGTCCGGTTCAGCGCCGCCGCAATCCGGGCTCCGACGTTGAGCTGCGCCGGCGTCACATCCGGGCCGCCCGCAAACGGTCCCATGCTACAAGACACAATGTCCCGCGTAGATGGCTTCTCAAAGTGAAAGCTAAGTTTGTCCTTTCCAACATCTTTGAACACTAGTTTGCCATCGTGGACGCGGCCCCTAACATCGCCCCATTCTGCCTGCGTGTTGATTTCGATGTCCTCCTTCTCGTAGCGCTTCCACGCCGCGTCAATCTCTGGCGCAAAGTAATTCTCCAGCAAGCCTGGATGTAACTCTGCACCGGCGTTTGGGCTTAATGCTCGGAGGTTGGAGCCAGACTTGGATTTGACCACAAGCTTCTCCCAGCCTGCGCCGTCCTTCTCGCCCTGACGCTTCAAACCCTCGGAGACTTGATCAAGCCCATCCTTGGGCATGCCCGGAACACGCGTGACTTGGCCTGCCTCGTTCTCAAGCTCCAGACCGATCGGAATGCTTACGAAGTCAACATATGACACGTTAACGTACAGCTGATCGTTGTTGTAGGTGAACTCGCAGAATCCCCAATCAGCGTTAAAGTTGGCATCAGTTGGATTCGTTACAGACGGTTCAACCACAGCTGGCCCTGGGTTGATAAGAAATGTGAGTGGCTTGTCTTTGCAGAACCAGATTCGTCCTCCAAAGATATGCGGTATCCGCACTTTCTTTTGAGCTCCTGGTCCTCCAACGGGAATGGCGATATGTGCACCAACGGGCTGTAATATCTCAGACGGCGACTTTGGCCGATGAACCGTCTCTCCATCCGCGAGAAGAATCAAAACGCCCTGTTCATCTCGACCTGTGACGTGCGCAAAGAGCGACTTGGAGTCTGTATGATTGGTGAGGATAATGTCTAGGAAAGGTTCTGTAGGCATATTTGCAAAGTGTTGCTCACTACCAGGATAATATGATGGAGAAGATAAGGTAGTGAAAGATATCGTGGGTATGATAGCAGGCTGGTCAATTTCATTGAAGAAAAGATCTATTATTTATAAAATGCATCTATAACCCCTCACCTCACAAGGCGGCCTCTGCCTTGATTTAGGCCCAGTTTTGTTGGTTTCTCGGCCAAGGTAAAATAGAGGCAATGGAATTAGATGCTTACCTTAAGGTAAGGGAGAGGAGATTCGAAGCTCTGATTCGACTACGTTAGCACTCACTGATTCAGGTTTCTGAACAACCAACACCTTGATAGTGCAAATAGAAGGATTTTTTCCAATCGAATAGAATAGTACATGTCTGGAATACTTCAACTTCTCTTGTCTGTGCCATAAACCATAACGAAACATCGATTCCAATCACGGCTCCAAGCCCTCAAACTCGTAGCAGATAATCAAGTACCCCATTCACCCAACTAAGGAAACATGGCTCAACTGCAGAAAGGGCATTATCAGGCCAACAATCAAGACACAGACAGAGGTTCCTTGCGCGACTCTCCTTGCGCTAGTAGCTGCGCTATCGATTTCATCATTATCCGAATCATGTATCACACACACTGAAGTTTCCTCTGATGATTCGTGACATCGTCGCACCAGTTGCGACTGGCGCTCACTGTTTGATGAGTTGAAGTAAGCTTTGACATAACTGACAGTGACTGTGGCATCCTCTTTTGGAGGCCCCCCTGACCATAACGGATTGCCGTTACTCCAATGCTGAAGAATCAAATGGCCTCCAGAAGAAGGCATGTCGCCTCCTATCATGTGGGCGAGTAGTTTGCCGTCAGCGTAGAATAGGACCTGTCCTGGAAGATAGTCAAAGCGGTACTCGTGAAAGGCGTCTGTCGGGTCGAAATCTAGCTTGACTCGCTTGAAACTGCCAGTTTTGCTGGCATCATAGCCAGCCTCCAAGGATTTCTTGGACTGAACAACCAGATTGATAGGGTATATACCATTATCGTGATCGAACTCTTGGGAAAGGAACTCGATATCGATCTCCTGAGTATCGTTAAAATACTGTTCATTGGTCAGTTTCACTCATCGCTCTTGACATCCGATTACTCGCCCAGAAGAAAGCGGCACAGGTGCCCTTGACGTCCGTCAGTTTCATTCCTGCTCGGAATGATCCCCAGTGAAGGTCAAGTCTCGCTGTATCAACTTCGCTCGACGGAATCGCATCGTCTTTGTTGACTGCACTTCTTACACGTAGCTCAAGCCCAGAATCATCCTCAGACTTTGTTCCATGAGTGTTGACATTGTTGGGCAGGAATGCTTTGCTGAAGCTACCCCTACCATCTGCTGCCGATACTGTAAAGTTTTGGGCTACCCAATCGTGCCCTTCAGAGATGTTGTGCAGCTGGCTGAACTTCGTCTCCAGCCGATCAGTGAACACTATTGGGCTATCGCCTTGGGGGTTTTTGATCGAGTAACCGCATTCGCACGCTCCAGAAACCAGACGGGCAGTCGCAAGAAGATGTGTAAGAGGGAGGATCATGATGGACATAGAAGTGATTGGGTCTTCTTAACAGAATTGACTCTCTTGGCTGTGACGAGCGTATTTCAACATTGACACCATGTAACTTGTAAGTCTCAAGTTGAGATCGCAGGTCCAGGTTCATATAAGGTACTTGGGCTGGACAACCTCGAATAATTCATTGGAGGTGCCTGCTTTAGAGCTTAGATGGTTCATGGAAGGACATTCTCCAAAGGCCCGAGGGAAACTTCCATGGACTGGGCAGGGTAGGTAGGTACCTACCTAGGTATGCATTCATGCATGTGTGGGAGAAAGAGCATCTCGTATTAAATATGGTGTTTTGTTGTTGTAGGTAATGGCTTATAGGTACCTTTTGTTGGAGGGCATGAGAGGCCTTTTTTGTTGGTGATGATGCCACCTTTGGTCCGCCTACGACTCCCTGTACAATTCCTCTTCGCATCGGGAGTTGATCACTTTCAACATGTCACGGGCTTAATAAAGGACAAGAAATGATGCTTTGACAGGTGCTGATTATTCAAAGTAAACACTATTCATCTATACACGAGTATGGGCCAGCCTCCTCTTGACGGTATGCGACGCTGCGTCGTGGGCCCAAAAAGGGGTTTCCCAGGACATGCCAGATCATGCTATTGCCGTCATATGGCCGCAAAAGAAACAATCTGTATATCGAACAAGGTATCTGAAACCAAACTGAACAATTCGACAAAAAATAAGTGAAAAATAAATAGGAGAAGAATCGAACAAGAGGCGAAGCAGAGCAATGCCATACCATGAGAAGTAGACCAAACCGGAACCGAACGTTGAAAACTGCCTATAAAACGGTAGAAAGAAACACACAAAAATATTATAAGACGAAAACAATAAAGGTGTCATAGCATATAGAACAGGGGAAGTAGAAGGCGACACCGGCCATCTTGGACCTGCCAACTGTCCTGCCATCGCAGTCATTAGCCTGCGCTGTCACTACGCAAATGATCCAGTTCCCTCTGTCCGGGGCACAAGCCCAATGCGAAAACCGTTTCCCGATCCCCTTCCTTGACCCCAATTAATGCCGTTTGACCTTTGTAACCATGCAACAAGGAGAGAGAGACGTAAACAAAAACAACAAAGTATCTGACGTGTCCAACACTAACAACAACAGACTTGCAATGATAAAACTGCAGTAGACTGGACATTGCGATTACCCGCCCTGTCTCGGGTATCGCCAAGGAGATAGTGAAATGATAACCATAAGGAGACTGCAAAAAACAAATTCATAGGAGACGGGACGAGTCCAACTCCCTCCCGAGCCCTTCGCGCCGGAGCCGATCAAGTCAGAGAGGAACGAATTAACCCACAACCAAAACCAAACATAATCAAGCAGAGAGGTATATGCCTAGGAGAAAAGGAAACCCCGAACCGGCCCGAGGGCAAACAAAGGAAAAAGTCATTTCAGTCATGGCCAATTAGTTTTTAGTACACGCTATCCTCATCTGCCCCCTGCGAGATCATCGAGGGAGTCGAGACATTTGAGGATGCTTCAGGATCATCGACGTAGCCGACAAGGGCCTGAGAATGCAATTTGAAGGCGTCGCCCATAAGTCGTGTCATGCTGTGTGCTGTGTTAGCAAAGTAATTCTGAGAGATGTTTGCACCGTTGATACATACCCCCAAACAACAACTTCATCGAGTATCGAGCCCCAGAGTCGTGCGACAACTGCGCTCAGCTGAGACATGTAGTTCTCATCAATTTCCTTCACAAGAAGCTGTCGGACCTTGTTGTACATGGCCATCTCTTCCTGAGTCGCAGGCTCCTCGTCATGTTCCAGACGATACAACCACAGCGATAGAATGATCATGAGATCCATTCCGCAGAGCGCATGCTCCACGCTCCAGTTGGTAGGCGATACACGGGCAATCCATCTGACTCCTTGAGAGACAACAGTCTCTAGGCAGTTGTAGCATTCTTCAATAACCTTGATCATCTCACTCGAGCGCTTCACGCGATCCCGGGCATGCGTCATCGCAGCAGCAACCTCATAGGACTCATGGTAGCGAAGCGCTTCCTGGACAGCCTTGAGGTCAACTTCCAGGCGGGCACGAGCATTACGGTACATGGCTTTCGCGTTGAAGATTAAAGGATGGCCTTTGTGGGGAGCACTAATCGGTACAGGAAAGGCCTCGGCCTCACACATATCGACGGACTTCTCCCATGTTTCTAGCGCCAGCCGCAACTTGTACTCTGTTACCACGTCTTGCAGTGCTTCAGGACTGCGCTTGTGATACCAGACCTCAAGAAACAAAGCGTTGATCATGACGCGGGTGCCGAATGTGCTGTATCGAAGCGTCTCGCCCTGAAAAAGGTTGTCGTGAGCCTCCATAAAGGTCACGGTAGTGGAAGCTGCCAGATGTTCTTGCCATGCCGCCTCGTCTGGTACCTGCAAGTTCCATAGAGTTTCGGTGGAAGGAAGCTGTAAATCTTCAAACTCGCTGAAACTGATGGCTGGTGTGTGGTTGTAGGTAAGTGTCAAAAGACCAAAGAAGATGTAGACAGCGTAATATGTACGACGGCAGCCCTCGTCTTCTACCCACTCGGCACGAGTGGGCTTTGCACCTGACCGAGCTTCTTGGCGAAGCTTCAGCTCGTACCTGTTACCAGCGACCATGTTGGCGAGCAGACTCTTGATTGAGCAGGTCCACTCCAGGCCCTTAGGGTCACCACTCCAGCTAGCAAAGATCATGTTGAGGAGGTTGCTCTGCATGGTCCACAGGGGACATTTTCGGGAGCTGAAATTCTCCTTACTTTGAAGGAACTGGTTAACCAGAACCTTGGAGCCAATGTGGAGCATGTATGCTTGTTCTTGGTCGAAAGCATAGAGAGCGCCAATGCTGAGAACTGCTAACAAAAGCTGGGGTGAGACCTTGGTGGGATGGAATGAAGCAGGATGCAAGAAAGGCAAATGGTGATGGAATAGACCGAAGTATGTTGAAAGGTACCGATTCAAGGAACCTAGGCCTGGTAGGCGGAAACCCTCAGGGATGGCGTGCTCGCTGTCGGCACTGCGAATGTTATCAAGGATAGCGTTGCGCTCATCATCCCCCATCACTTCAGGGGCCTTGTATCCAGGCTTGGATGACTCTGACGACCATGGAGATGGCGGCGCAGCTGCAGAGTTGGGTAACGAGTTGATCATAGACTGTAGAGCCGGTACCAGGCCATTACAGTTCTGTCCACTAATAGGGGGGAGATGATTCGAATTAGCTTGCAGGGTAGTTCCGCTGGTGAAAGAAGGTTGAGACTCGAATGACCCGGATGCACTGGATGTTATCGAATGGGTTTTGGGCTCGGCGACTGATTGAGACATGAAACCATCCCACTGAACCTGAGGTAACGCGATGGCGCCGGAAGGGTAGGTTACAGTAGACTCCATAGCAGAAGCGTTGTGGGGTGAATAAGCCATCGATGGATTGTCCTCGTATGAGTGGTCTTCGCGCATAGCGGCGGTGGCCTTGTGATGCAAATCGGCTACAAGCATGGCAGCAGTCTCAACGTCAAAGATGCCATCAGCACCAGATTCCATTTGCTCCAGGGTTGAAGTATCAATAGCGATAGATGATTTTGAAGGGGCACCGACAGCGCGAGTCTTGGGACCGGCCCGGCGCTTGCCATCGCTGTGAAGAGGTACGCCGCCGTCCTTGGCGTGGACGGTACGATCATGTCTAAGAAGAAGGTCACGACGGACGAAAGTACTCCTACACTTCATGCACTTGAAAGGACGCTCTTTGGTATCTGCGAATGAGTTAGTCTATGGCCAGGAGAAAAGAGGTCGCGGTGTGAAAGGTTTGGCATGAGGGCTGACTGGTGGTAAACGTACGTGATCGTTCATGGCGACTTCGGTGTTCGCTCCTGCTAAAGGCCCTGTTGCAGAACTGGCACTTGTATTTACGTTCGGGTGCCAGCGAGGCCTTTCGCGAAGACGCTGTCGAGGCCGCAGGGGGCGGGAGGACTGCTACGTTTGCACCGGGCATCTCGACGTGGTCAAGTCACGATTCCTAAATTTGGGAGGCGACCAAGGACGACGGCAATTTGCGATCGGAAATCGGACAATTAGGCTGGGCCCGACAGCACGATGGTTGAATATCGTCTGATTCGTAGGATATTGTGACTCTCGCTCTCGCTCTCGACTGCTAGCTCTTCGCTTGCGCGCGCGCTCCCGTGGGGTTTAAAGGGTGAAAGCGGTGATCTTGAACGTAATGATGGTCATTGGATATGATTGATCGATGGTCATGGAAAAGCTGAGTTTATTGGTATTGGTTGAGGAATGAAGGCTCTGGATGGCCTCTTGAAAAATATGAATTGGTCGTGATGAGACGGGCGAAGTGTTGTGAGTTGGTTGCGGGTGAGTCGAGCTGGTGATGGAGGGGAATTGGAAGAAGAAGGGAATAAAAGCGAGGGGAGCAGACGTAGAAGACTTAGAGGGGCGGACGGGAGGGAGGGGGGAGAAATCCGGAGGGGAGAGTGACCCGGGAGTTGGGGGGGCACTTATTTTCTGGGTGGGGAGGGAAGGAGGGGAACATCCATGGAAAACCAAAAAGAGGGAATGAGAACAGAAGAGACGACAGGAGGGAGAGATGGAAGGAGCGAGGGAGGGAGAGGGGTGGCTGAGAAGTTACTGGCTGAGGCTGGACTGATTGAGCGAGTGAGTGATGGGGGTGACTGGGCTCTAAATTGAGCACTCGTGCCAGCGAAGCACAGCACAGCATAGCACAGCACAGCACAAAAAGCATGGACAGACTAAGGCCGACAGCACAGCACAGAGAGAGAGGTGCATGGAGTGTCTGTCGACCTTCCTTGGCGGGCAATCGTGGGCGTGGACGTGCTAACTGCCCAGGTACCTTGCTCTTAGCGATTGAAAGAACCAATGCAGCACTATGCAGCAGCAGCTTCCAGCGTTCGGCCAGTAATGCTAGGCTCGTTAGCCCCCATCATATCCCTGTGAGTCCAGGCATCCGCCTCTGAGCACCTCGTACCGAACATGACCGGAGACCAGACCAGGTGAGCACAAACCTGACCTTACCGAACCAAGCTCCACTGATACAATAGCGGGGCCCAATTCGGTGGAGGGGCGACGAGGGGCAGTTCAGCCATTCGTTTTTGCCCCTAAACCACTTGTGGATGAACAAGAAGCAAGCAACTCAGCAGCTTTGGATGAGGCGAGCGAGCACCGACAATGAAAATTCTGTCAGGAGAACCTAGCAGCCAACGCCATCCGTCAATTAAAAAGCAGCACAGACAATAATACAGAGAGACAGACAACACTGGATTGTTGGACCAGGCACTATTTACACTACGGCCAGCACGCAAAGTTACGATAATCGGCACGGAGCAATCAAAGCTAATCAAGGACGGAGTAGACCCATCAAGACTTGAGAGCACGAGATCGTCAAGGTACACTGTAACTTTGACAGAGGTGCAAATATACTTGCATAAACTCGTCACTTGGTGCACTCTTTTCCCTGGGTTCCTGCAGAGGTGCAAGCCTTGGCTTCGCCAAACCTTCTCTCTTCTCGCCAACGATTCATTATGTCAGCCTGAGTGGACACATCTACATGGAAACGATAGCGGACGTTTAATGGAGACATCCACAACGGAGAAGTATTTTGCTCTCTCATGCATGCCCTAACGCAGAGGCACGATTCCGTTTACTGAACCGTCGGTCAAGAACGATATATCGTATAGTTGATGGTAATAGAGTCGGTGACGGATACAAAAAGTCGGAGTCAATGTCGGTGTCGAGATACCTTGCTGAACAGACAGGGAACGGCTATCCACTCACTCCGTAATCCGTCCTGTCCGCCTCGAAGAATGGCGGTACAAGGTCACTGGCCCACTAGCACATTATCCACGGAATAAGGGGAACCGGGGGGCTTGTCAAAGACACACAGGAGACAGGGAAGCGAGGCCGGAGAATGGAAGCCAATAGGAACAGGGACTCAACTGTCTAATCAAGGAGCACATCGCAATTGATGATATGTTGCCTTGAGGGACGAAAAACGAGGCACGAGGCACGCATTATCGTTGGTCACCAAGGATGACACAGCAACAGGCCAGACTAAAGATGGGAAGGCCAATTTCAGCCGCCGCGCATCGGCCAAGCAGCCAAAAACAGTCAGATCTTGGAAACGTGATCGCAAAAATCATGAAATCATCCAGACCAGGAGGGATAAGGCGGGGAAGCTGAGGGAGCTCCATCACCACCAAAAACTCACCAGCAGCCTCTGGTCCTATGCTTCATCTGGATGGTAGACCCTACCTACAGCATACAGTTCCTACCAGGCCTACCTCGGGACCTGTAGGTCCGCCTCGTCCTAACTTCTGTGTACTTTACGGAGTATGCCCTGACCATTTCGTCCCAGCACTGTCTTCGACTTCAACCAACGCGATTCAGGCGTAGCGTCATAGCACCACGGCCTGTCAAAGAGAGGATCCGTTCCCAGCACAGCGGCGCAAGGCCTGGGATCACAATGGTCGCGGGCACGCCTTGCATCCCGCGCCCCACTTGATGTGAAGCTCCCCGGTCAAGCGCGTTAAATTCTAGCGGGAGACGGTCTACACGGGGAAGTTGATGAGACTTCCTGTCGGATTCGCGCCAATTACCCCTGTATCAGAACGTATGGCCTAACTTGATATGCACTGTACGCGCGTGCGCGTCTGACAGCTACTCGCACATAGTGTTAATCATTACATCGACACGGCTCACTGCTTAAACCATGACTCTGGAACACTCTAATCTCTACGATTAGGGGTGTTTAATTTTATCAACCCTTTTATATCATCAGTTACCTATTTATCACTGGGCTACTTACAAGCGACCTCTCATCAGTCGTGCACGGCTACCAAGGTTTTATTATCTATCAAACAGTCCGTGGCATCCATGTATTTCTCTGGAACATTGCTTCATCCACCTATTGATTCCACCCATTAACAGCACCTGCAACACCCAGTCATAGCTAGGTAGGTAGGCTACACCGTTTCTTTCAACTGTCCCAGCATTTGTCTGCGAGGGAGACTTGGCTTGACCACCATCGGCTGTGCCGTGATTAAGGTTGGGACTGATAAGGGGCTCGTTAATCTGAACAAGTCGGTATGCGCACATGAAGGCCTATGATAACAAATACCAAATCAAATGCAGGGAGGCAAACAAGATCACAGATATGCGGACGTTCCACAAAAGAGGCCAAAATCATATATATGTACAACATCATCATTCAATACCTTATTAAAGGTGAATGATTAATCTTGTCCGCGAGATCGACAGGAGAATCATGAGCGATCATTGGCAATTTGCAGGCGTCACACTTGACACTCAGCTTCTATAATCAGCCATGAATGGCAAGACAAGAGAAAATCCATTTTTATCTCCTTTCACCAGCACATTACATGAAATGATTCATTCTCGTATCCACTACGCCAGGGACAAGCCACAATGCAAAACTTGTTACGAGAGGAATGAACATGACGGACAGCTTTGGGGAGACGAGTCGCGAGCTAGAAGGGGTTCATCTCGCTGTGGAAAGAATGGAAACTTGTGCAATGCGCTACTGAGCCCGTCTCAGCTCTCCGGCCTCCTCGGATCTGCAACCTATTTGTCCTGTAATGCTGTTATACCCCGCAACGGTCGGACGACACTGGCGCCCGAACGGATCCAGCAGTTAACAATCCACCAAATGTTGGAAAGGATGGAGGGGAAGTCCATCGTCTTGTGAGGGGTTGTCGTCTGTGCAATAACTACAAAGATTAGATGGTTGCAACAAGACGTTGACAGTCTGGCATACTGTTTGTTATGCTCACTCTCTAGCCACCCATTCTAGTCTGCATCAACTCAACTCAACTCAGACGGCACGGATCGGGACGATACATCATTTGCTTCCAACGGTATTCACATCTTACTTGACTGGCTGTGAAACGCCTGGAACTTTAAAAGATGATGCATAATTTCCTCTCTTCTTGACCCTTGCGTTTCCAGAGCAAAAGTTACGAGATCCACGCCAATAGCGGGCGGGTCCGCGGCAGTCTCCCGGTGTAGGGAGCCATGAATTTGGTCAGGCTCCACGTGGTGTCAAGGCGACGTATGGTGGAGTGCATTTTTGCTCCTAGCTGTTGTTGTGTGCTTTTCTTCCTGGCCTGCCTGGTCCGTTTGTGTGAATTCAACATTTGTGGTATTTCTCTGTTGGTGGCCTGCTATGTACTAACATAGAGACCCTCCCATCAAACTCAAAGATTAACAGAATGCAACCCCAATATCACACACAGATAATGCAAAACCAGCCACAGCTGCGCAATAGCTTTGAGGCTGTCAAGAGGATGCACACGATTTTCCAAGCCAGCACCTCCCTCAGCAGATAGCGTTGCGGTGGGATGGAGGGGAAATGATGGACGTGCAGCTCGTCGCCGTAGTCATGGGAGACGGGCAGAACGGGCTCGCATGGCACCGTCACCATGGGCTAATACTTGAGCCAAACCTGGCTGTGAGTGAGGGACGGAAAATGACGAGTCAGAGAGGCTGCTAAGTTCGTCTTGAAATATTTCAAACTCGTCTGAGTAATTTTGTCACCTGTTAGGATCCAGATCTTACGTTTTCTTAACGCTCCTAGCCGAAGAACAAGACGACGAAAGTAATATTGGAGGGCAGGGGACCCAACCAGATAGACTTGTCTAATCTGTGACTTAGCAGAGAGCGCGTTGTGCGATAGTCATAACTCGTTAAGGTCGTGTTAGTACGGATTCGGTGATATTATCCGGGCCTTCACGAACTGATCTGACCTGATCATTGCTGACTCACTTGTGCGCGCGAGTAAAACAAACAGGAGAGCATCGTTTCTTCGTGTCGATCTGCAAGATGTTGATTTCCGCAGAGCAAACAGAGCCGTCACCTGCAGTCGCTGGCTGGACAATGCCTCTTGTTTGCACACTCATCACTTGCATGCTGCATGATATCCGATACTGTCAATTCATTCGTTGGACATTCCAAGTCAAAGGGAACGGGAGAACGAGCGACCAGCCACTCGCAAGGCCCCTCCCCCTCCTGAATCGTGTGTACCCTGTATCAGCCAGTGTCGAGTACCTAGAGAGGTCTGTTAATAAGGGCTCTATTATTGTACAAGTCGTGTGTCAAAGAACGACCTGTTACACCTTCCGGTCGGAATGACGAAACGTCAAGAGGTACTGAATTGAAGTTCTCGGCGATCTAACACACATGACGGGAAGTCTAAGAGACGAGCCAACAGCAACACATGTACATTGATTCTCTGGCAATTTGTCCACACAAGGACAGGTCTTGCTGAGGGTTTGGACACAGTTGATCACCTTGCCTACCTTGAGATGGGTTTCTCTGATGGTTGTTATTTGCCAGCACTGTCTCCTCTCACTAACTGCTTAGGTCAATACGTATTATTGAGGTGAGCTAGGTACTGTAATGCTTCATCTCGGCGACTTCTGGCCGCTGCAACCCAACCGTAATAGCAGCCTGAGATGTTGTATGGATGGATGGATGGATGATGTATGTATGTATGTAGCTAGTAGACCTAGAAGCCGGCTATGTTGTGTCGGCCCCGTTTCTACATTTGAATGTCACTGAATTGGAAACCTAATGAGTTACCAAAAAGGGCTGATGGACGGGACCTGAAGGGTTTCATCGAGACGTGGTTTTTCTAGTGGGGAAATTCCATCCATCGGTGGAGGGCATTGAAATTCTCGGGCTGCTCTTGTTACTTTAGTAGGTAGTGTCCATCTTGTAAGTTACGGTACACCACAGCGCAGTTAAGTTAGTAGGTACGTTAGTAGATGAGTGCAACTCGACTGCAAGGACGGAGAAATATACTGTAGGTACTCTCCTCCATCGCTCCCACATCAACATCTACATTCATCAATCCCATTCGATCGAGTCGCCATCAACTCCAAAGCACCCAGTCCTTTCTGGTGTACGGGCCTGGCGACCGCGAACTTGTCCGAGAGGTTATTGATACTGGGCCCCCCTATATCCCGTCCCTTATTCATTGCCAAATCCAATAGCCAGGCCGCCAACTTTGACTGTCACTTTTCTGACCTGACCTGACCTGACCTGACCCGACCCGATAGTCATTTTTTCTATACCGTCTTTTCACCAACGGAAGCATACAGTATTTTCGACCAACCTACTCTGTCCATCCTAGTATTGATTCAGCCAAATCGCCTGTCGCTGCAGGTTGCCTTCTTCCCTTCTGGGCTTTCTCCTGCTCCTGTCAGCCCCTCGCCGTCCACTCGCATCCGGGCCTGGTCCCAGCGCGATCACCCCTCTAAGCAGCAACCCCCCCTGGATTCTTGGCCCTCTTCTCCGTTCTCTCTGCTTTCTGGAGCAAGCAAGGCCTGCAACCTCCCACGACTCCTGCGACTCCTCGTAATTCTCGTGGCATGCTGCTGTGTGTCGCCTCGTCTGCGTCAGCGTCACGAACCGCAACCCCCAGAAACGGCATCCTTTTGATGAGCGATAGGCCTGCCGCTTTCTACCATGCCCTGAGGTGAGCTTTGCAGCCGCAATATGCTCAAGATACAGACCGCCGCCGTGCCGCCAAGTATCCACTCTTCGCGCACTATCCACGACCCCTCCGGCGACTCACCATCCGCTTCCGTGCGCATCACGTCTGCTGCCTCCGTTCAAGCTTTCGACCAACAATCCTCGACAACTCGGGCTGATCCCGCCTGGGGCCTCATGAACGGCATCGTCGGTACCGCCCCAATGGGGGCCATGTATGTCCGCGCCCTCTACGACTACGAGGCCGACGATCGCACTAGTCTCAGTTTCCACGAAGGAGATGTAATTCAAGTCATCACCCAGCTCGAGAGCGGCTGGTGGGATGGCGTTATAAATGGTGTTCGAGGCTGGTTCCCTAGCAACTACTGTCAGCTTATCACGAGTCCCGACGATATACCCGACAGCGCCCACAATGGAACCTTTGACGCTGTCGAGGATGATGTCGAAGACCCTGAGATGTACGACGACCAATATGACCAAGATGACGACTCCGAACAAGACGGTCCTATCGCGTTGCCCCTCGAGGGGACCGACGGAGGAGATAGTTCGAGGGCCGACTTTTGGATTCCACAAGCGACTCCCGATGGGCGCTTGTTCTATTACAATATGATGACAGGAGACCGCAGCATGGAACTGCCCCTGGAGTCTCCCGTATCTTCAAATGAGACTGGTCCACGAGATCGAATGAATGTCAATATCCCTGACAAGACCAGGCCGCCTCCTGAGATGATGGCCCGTGGTTTGACTCAAGATGAGGACGACGAGTATCTGACGTCCGCATCCGAGGCCGAGGGCGACTCATCTAGACTGGCCTCACGTCGTTCCAAGGTACACAGCGAGCTAGTAAATTTGATGTTCTAATGACCCGGTTGCTAACACTCACCAGCATACTAAACGTGCCTCTTTCGGTGCCTTATCCCCTTCAACCTCTATGGACTCCATCAATGGCGCATCGCCTGTTGGCCGTCTGCGAAATGGCGCCTCATCCAATGGCCATCTTACTGCAGGACAGGTCCCTAATATAGCATCCGCGACCTCTTTTACTAGCACTACCTATAACTTACCGACCACAGCTACAGTTCCTCGATCGTTTTTCGACGACGGCTCTACGCCCTCACTTAGCTGGACTCTTCTTGTCTCTAATATGCGACGTGCTATTGATCGGTATCGGGATGCCATCATGAACAATAACCGCTCAGAATACGTAGCAAAAGCCGAAGACATATCTGACCATCTACGACTGCTACTTGCCGCTGGGTCAGGGACTACCGATAACCACTCTGGTCAGCCATCTATTATTTCAACGAACAAGGCTCTCTATCCCCACTTCCGAGACATGATGTCCAAATTCTCCAAGCTCGTAATCTCTTCTCATATAGCAGCTGCAGACTGGCCCAATGCCGAATCTATCCAGAAATGTCTTCAGGAAGCTGACGGAGTTCTCATGGGCGTATACAGCTATGTGGAAGTGGCTCGACAACAACGAGGCGAGGAGATTCCTCGACTCTTCCCAGGCTTTGTGATTGGTAGTAACACAGGTGGAAGTTGGCAAAATAACGGCTTGGGCCCTCGAGATGAAATCACGGCCAACTTCCTCGAAGATGAAGAGGGCGTTGTAGAGCCAACTGCAATTCTCGACAACAAGATGCTCGAGCGACTGGACGAACAGAAGCGCATTTTGGTATCCAGCATCCGAGAGCTCGACAAGAGCTTGGTCGTCCTAGAGAAAATCGTTACACCCTACAGGCATGAAGTTATCGGAAACAATGTTTGTTTTGCCGGTGGTAGGGTACTCGATACATTCAGACAATGGATTGCCATGATCGAATCGATCGATCTGTCTTCCCTTGGCAACAGCTTCCAGACGCCTCAGTTAGCTGACCTCGGAACACACAAGCAGAGCCTTTACGACAATATCTCTGATCTTATTCTTGGATGTCAAGCTGTCGCCGGACCCTTGGCTGATGAATGGTCCGAAGTCCGTGGTGAAGCACTGGAAAACCGCCTGGAATATGTCAGACAATGTGCCAGAGCCCTGGAAACCAACTCTTCACATATCGGATTCTCACTTCAACTATTGTCTGAACAGGTTCAAATCAACATGCAACAACATCAGGCTGAAGTACGACCTCGGGAGAATTCCTTTGTCCGAAGCACCCTGCAACGAGGCGAGACAATGCCTTACGACCGACCACACCAGCGAACAGAATCAAGGACTGCTCCTGTACGACCACCACTTATCACATCGCAATCTTTCACCGAAGGCGAGCCTGCTCCTGGCAATATGCGACGAGGCGATTATTCCAAGGTCAAGAAGATATTTGGCGAAGATCCTTCGCCTCAAGTTCCGGTGACCGAAGATACACCAGAATTCTTACTCCTAGATTATGAACATGAAGTCTCCTGGGACAGCAAGACCTCACCACCTACTGTTAAGGGAGGATCCCTCCTCGCTCTTGTTGAACAGTTAACTCGTCATGACAAGCTCGATTCGAACTTCAACAATACCTTCCTTCTCACTTACCGATCATTCACAACAGCTCGGGAACTCTTCGAGATGCTTATCAAACGATTCAACATCCAACCGCCAGAAGGTCTGTCACAGGCGGATTTCGAGATTTGGAGGGACCGAAAGCAAAAACTTATTCGCTTCCGTGTTGTTAACATTCTAAAGAATTGGTTCGATAATTTCTGGATGGAGGATTATAACGACGAGTCAAAACAACTTGTTCGAGATGTCTACAGTTTCGCTAAAGACACGGTCAAATCTACAGAAACTCCTGGTTCAGCACCCTTAATGGCGGTCCTTGATCAGAGGCTCAGTGGAAAGGAGGCTGGCGCTCGCAGGATGATTCAAACAGTGAACCAGAACACGCCAACGCCGATCATGCCCAAGAACATGAAGAAGCTCAAATTCTTGGATATTGATGTCGTTGAGTTTGCTCGCCAGCTCACCATTGTCGAATCCCGCTTGTACGGCAAGGTCAAGGCGACAGAATGTCTGAACAAGACGTGGCAGAAGAAGGTCCCTGAGGGCGAGCCCGATTTGGCCCCCAACGTTAAAGCGCTTATCCTCCACTCTAACCAGATGACCAACTGGGTCGCTGAGATGATTCTGGCGCAAATGGAAGTCAAGAAGCGAGTGGTTGTTATCAAGCACTTCGTTTCTGTTGCTGACGTGAGTAACTAAATATGTAATATCGGGTCACTGGAACCCCTGCTGACTGACCGATAGCGTTGCCGCTCCCTGAACAACTTCTCAACTTTAACATCGATTATTTCCGCATTGGGCACTGCACCCATCGCTCGTCTTAAGCGAACATGGGACCAGGTACCCCAACGTACACACGCTACATTAGAGTCGATGCGGCGGGTGATGGCAAGCACCAAGAACTTCGGAGAGTACCGAGAGGCTCTTCATGCAGCCAACCCCCCTTGTATCCCTTTCTTCGGTACGGACCCCCTTTCCCGAAAAGCAGGTGACAGATCACATTATTGACAAACAGCAAAGGTGTCTATCTAACTGATCTGACATTCATTGAGGATGGCATCCCGTCCATCATCAAGAAGACTAACCTCATTAACTTTGCTAAACGTGCCAAAACTGCTGAGGTCATTCGCGATATTCAGCAGTATCAGAACGTGGGGTACTCTCTGCAACCAGTGCCTGAACTGCA
Organism: Fusarium dlaminii; assembly: GCA_013186775.1. Classification (NCBI taxonomy): domain Eukaryota; kingdom Fungi; phylum Ascomycota; class Sordariomycetes; order Hypocreales; family Nectriaceae; genus Fusarium; species Fusarium dlaminii. The sequence continues at coordinate 68,418 of JAAOAL010000132.1, read as the reverse complement.
AGATTACATCTTAAACAACATGCAGGCCGCTGGGGATGTTCACGAGATGTATGACAAGAGTTTGCAAGTTGAGCCTCGTGAGCGAGAGGATGAGAAGATTGTGAGGTATGTTGCATTGCGGAATACGCCCGCATCGTATGGAGCGGTGCCATCTTTCTTCTAAGTTCCCTTGGTTTAGTTTTGCACAATGATGGAGGTCACTTCGCATTAGTGGCTTGCCATCTTCAGTTAAGATGAAGAGACATATGCTTACTTGATGTTTCTTAATTACAGGGTCTTGGCCGAGTCTGGGTTTCTATAAACACCGAACCCTTGCAACTGTTTGAATGATCGATGCAGCCTGCATTCTTTCAAGCAACAAGGCATGCACAACAAAATCGAGGAGGGCCAGGAGGGGTAGTACTACGACTCGGCCCACCGATCCTCAGAGCTCACGATAGTCCTGAGTGGCCATTACATGGGACGCATATCACGCGATGAACGCCGCCCACGATTGATATTGGCAGGAAAAGGCACAAAACAGCCAGCACCGCATGGTCGGGAGGCGGCCCGGAAAAGTTGGTGTGGTGGGAAATGGTTGGTGACAGGGGGTTCCAAAGTGCGGAGATGCTCGGCAGGGCATTCATTCATAATGCTGGGAGAGGCATTTTGACAAAGGCTCCGAGCAAGGCCGAGAGGCAACCTTTACGTGAAGGAATTGGTTATTTGATGATGAATTTATTCGGCGCACCAACATCCATATGGAGAAAGCCTGCATGGGAGAGGAATTGGGAAACTTGGTGGACACTGATGATGGCATTTGCAAGTGTACGCTGGCCGCACGAGGATTGAATATACCTGAAAGACCCCAGAGGTAGGGCGCATGATATGATGGGAAGCATCTAGTGGAGCGAATGGTCAATTTTTTTTTTTAAAAACAAACAACATGATTGTGTATCGGTATAGTTCATGCAAGGGACTGTCAGGGCAGTTCGGTTATTCATATCACGGGCAAGTTTGTAGTGATTCTCGAATCGATGTGTCTTTAGTGAGAATCACGTTGGTGTGTCTGATAATTTCCCCGAATTTGAGTTCAATTACCCTTATGCAAGGAGCGCTGATCAGAAACAAACGAATATGCAATATCCGTCGGTATCTCACACCCCGTCTCGTGTATCTTTACCCCAGCTTGCCCAGCATCCCGCTACTCCGGGCCGCATCCAGGCGGTGCACCACCTGACAAGGGGCCTGGTCTGATAATACATAACGTGTTGGTGACAGCACTGAAACGAGGCCTCGTATAAGATCCAATCATGTATCACGAGAAGGCGGCACCGAATTCAACGACAGTCCGTGTCTCAGCTAGCATTGAGTGAATGACCATAACAATGGTGCCAACGACTTAGATAGAGTAACTACGTAGTTGGAATAAAAGCACGACTAAAAATAACAGGGCATAGGTTGATAAATAAAGCGCCGAAACAGCCGTGCGGGATATCATTTTCCATCATTAACTCTGCATATTTCTTTCAAACATCACGACATTTATTCCCCTTCAGTGCTTGTGGAGCTTGGCCTTGATGCGCTCGCCGATGCTTGGCTTGTCCTTCTTCTCATCAGAACCGTTGTGCTTCCCGCTGGGGTGCGATTCGGTCTTGGAGTGATCTGAGCTTCCACTCTCGCCAAGATGAATACCCTTTTGCTCCATCAGGCCTGACAGTCGTTAGTATAACGAAACATTGGGCACTGTGATTGTGGACTTACGGTCAGCTTCACGTCCAGCACCAGGCTTGGAAGCATCAAAGTCACCACCGTCGGCAGCAAAACCGCTAGCAGTGACATACTCGTCCTCCTTGGGGTCATGAGGTTGATTCTCAGACTTGGATGATTCCGTGGCTCCCTCGGAGCCAACCTCAGTAGGCTTGTGAGAAGTTCCCTCAACAGGAGCATTGCCTGCATCACCTCCATTCTCCTTGGCAAGCTTCTCGATAGGCTGAGGTCCAGGACCCTCTCCGAGCTTGACGTCGGTGCCCTCAGAGGTGTCGTCAACGTCGTGGAGGTCCTTATTGCCCTTGTCCGCCTGCGCCGGGTCCCGAGTGTCATTCTGGCCGGCAGAGGTATCCTTTGAGTGAGGGTTGGGTGCGGGAACTGAAGGTGTGGCTGAAGCAGCGTTCGTCGTCTCGGTGGGCTTGGAGACGGGGGCTTCCTGTCCAAGGCCTGTTGCCCGTTCCTCACCGTGGCTGCCAAAGTTTTGTGTCACCTTTTCTTGCTGGGGGGTTTCTAGACCACGCCATGTCAGTGATATCGTTCAAATGTAGTTGCTTGTGTACCTAGTGCAGGCGTTGAGGCCGTACCTAGGTTGCCGGCATCGTAGGGCTCGCCCTGCTTGGTGTCACCCTGGACTCCAGAGACGGGCTCCTTGTTAGCATTTTGGTTGTCTCCCCAAACAGCCTTGGAGGCGGCGGCAGTGAGGTTGCTGATGGTCTCCATTGTGATTGATTTAAGTTTTGACTGTTGTGTAAGTTTGGTATATTTGGTTGTCGTGCAGTTGAAGCTTGAATGGCTGGGTATCTTGGGAGCGAGATGGGATATAGTAAAGAACTGAAATGATAAAGAAAGGGCGGGAGCGCCACGGGGAAGTTCAAGTTTAAATAAAAGGCCCTTCAGCTTTAGAAAGGTAAAAATCAAAGAGGGGGAGGTGGTATGGTAGGTCTGACGTCGATTGTTTAACCCAACCCAGCGGGGGATACAAATAGCACAACACCTCTGTCAGGTTAGTATACATCATGACTGCTATGAATAGAAGCCATTTAGAAAGTACCCTTGGAAGGATTCACGTTATTTGCCGGGTCTAACCGGTCAAAGTTGTGCAACATTGTACCTGTTTGCTGTAGAGCATGACCAAAGCTTCCAAAAGTACCCATCCGTGTCAAGGCAAGGCAGAAGAGTCCATCATCCGTATGTGGCGGCTCAAGTTATGACGCCGCGGTCGATCGATGGAGCTGACAGGGCCCTAGACTACTGCAGCATGCTCTGAGCCGTATCCCCGGCCTCTCGTTTCAGCATCCAGTGTTCCCATAATATTCCAGGCTTGGATAGGTTGGGTGGATGATGTAAAAGGTTGGTCTTTGAAGAGGGTATGACGTTGCGCTGCCCTCCACAGGCAGACGGACGTACAAGCGACAAGGGTGAGTGTGGCTGAAGAGGAAGAAACCTGCAGCAGAAGATAAAAGTAGCTAACCAAAGAACAAACAGAGATTTAGCATCTGTCTGTGGCTTAACTTATGCTGAAGCTAAGGAGTTTGTGTCAGTGTTTTGGGGTTGGGGACCGGACAACCTATCTGGGGAAGGCCGAGATAGAGTTGGATATGTCGACTACGTCATCCTCTAGTTATCCTGATCTTGTCTTCCATTGTTGGAGGGGTCATCTAAGTGGAGGGAGAGCTTAGGTAAACGGATGTGAAGTGCAGCCACGGCTAAGCAAGCATAGGTATTTCAACGGTTAAAGAAGAAGCCAATACGATTCTATAACTTAACCATAAAGCTTTAATGGCACTTGCTTAGGTTCCGACTTGGCATTCGATGTTCCTGAACAATCTACCGAAGTCGCAGTCCAGAAAGAAAGTGGAGGGCAATACCTAATTATTAATTAAAAGCATGCATGGCCTTTGGCGGTCAACATTGGATCCAATGCTTCTAACGTCAGGTAGATTGGGTTCTTGGCACGACCTGCAGTCCTGAGTCGCCAAATTGGCCCCAAGTTTGGTTGCGCGCGTCATCGAGTTTAGTATTTAAATCCGCCCGCTCGGTTGTGTCATTAGCTACCATCCATCCATTGGGATCATTACGAATCAGGCAGCTCCTTGAGATACGACGGGCGTAAAGGCCAACCAGCCTTACTGCCCCGAGACAAATCTGCAGCCCTGTCGCATCGGTTCGGCCGAGAGCCGGCTTTTGTCCGGATATTGATGAATTGTCAAGACAACATGTAAGTCGAGGGACTACCTCCCTATAAAAGCCTCTGTTGAGTTTACTTCGATGCAATGCCCTTGGTTGGTCCTCAGAGGTTACGAGTTTTCCTGAACACACCGCTCTCCAAGAGCTGAAACCCTTTATGCCAAGCCAGAGAGTGCACGTACGTACTCTCACAACGGCTGGCCAAGAGCTAATGTCAGTTCAAGGTCTGTGTCTGTGTCTGTGTCTGTGAGGCCAAACTTTGTCGTCGGTTTTGAAATGATGAATTAATGCGTGTATCGTATTGCACGAGTCGTCTCCCTGCCTCCGTGACTCACGTACTGGGATGGCCTGCCGGAAGAGCCACACGCCAAGTGGTCTCTGCCGTGCCGTGTTTTGATATCGTAAGCAACAGATAACATCTGCCGTTCCATTTTCATCTGGTCTCCTGGTAAGTATCTTGCAGCCTTACCCACTCCCATGGTAACGGCAATATGGACCATTCCGCAATCAACATTCCCCTGCCTCCTTAATATTGGCGACCAGAGCTTAAAAGCTTCGCCTGGCTGGGTCATCCTTCCTGCTTCTCATACAGTTCAGCTCATGCGGGTAAGGTTTTCTAAGGTATACTGGATGGAACTCCTAAACTTATCAGAAACCATCAAGAAAAACGTCCATCTAAAACTAACGTTAGTCCCAACTTACCCTCCAATGATCCCGTATGGCTGCCTCTGTGTCCCCTTTTTATGACACCTCCACCTTTCTCGTCACCTTGCAAACCTTTATCCTTTCAAATTTCCCCTCTCGAGTTGTGAGTTGTGATCAATAGCAAGCAAGGTAGTCCCTGTTGGCCTAGACCATCCAAAGTGGCACTTCGCACCACATCACGCAGTCCTGGCAGTCCACTTTGAGCGATAGTCTAGAGGCCCCCATTCCCTCATCGAGACCTTCAAGGACCTTCCCAGTATCCAGGATGTCGGTATCATCCTGGGCTTGGGCTTTTTTTCATGACCTCGGGCAGAAGCTGAGCTCCTGATCTCCGTGCGGATTTCGGTCAGCTACGTTGCCATCGAATCCAACGGGTTGGAGTTGAACAATGCTGGCTGACGATCGCCGAGATGAGGTATGATCGATGGGTAATTCCCTCGATACAACCGTCAGAGGTAGCATTGATTCGGGTCCACACATTAATTAAAATGCTGACAGATTGAAATCTCAATATCATAGATTGTGTGATACGGTACAGTACGATACGATACGATACGATGCGGCGAGTGCCCGCGGCTTTAGGTCGGTTCGGCAAGCTTTCCATTGGCACTGTCGCCATACCTAGCTGTAGCTAGCTGTACATAGGTAGCTGTAGTTACTATGGAGGTAGCAGTTAGGTAGTAGTGTCTATTAGTTATAGGTACCTTACCGAGTTCTAGGCAATCTAGTAGGTAAGGTAATTAGGACAGCCGGGTCCACTACTTGGGCTGTCCCGTCTGAGCACCTACCTCCCATCATCCATGGATGGCTTCCGTTTCCGTCCTCTACTTTACCATACTTAGACTCTCATCCTTGCTTGATCTTTAATCTTTCAACGACTTTTTGACAGTATTTCCCATAAAGTCCGACGGGGCATACTATTAGGCCGTTCTCTATATGGACGTCATGTCTATTTCGTCTTAGATCACTCCCATCCTCAACCTATACCAACCATACCATACCATACCATATACCGTACACAGTCTGCCAACCCTTTCTCCGCACTACTTACCAACCCTTACTCGAAAATATCCAAGCCAGGACAGGACAGGACAGACAGGACAGGCCAGTTCAGCACAGCACCAGCCTCTAGGCCCTGGTCCTGGCCTTGACTCGGTCTCGTCGCAATCAATCAATCACGGGAGAGGACTGGTTGAACTCACTCACATGTGCCGACAAAAGTAAACATCTATTCTCTACCTTGGCCATAAGTTAATACCCCGCCAATTTCACGTCAACATATTCTCCTCTCCCTCCTTTTCCTCTCGTCCCGATCCAGTTCCAGCTCCCTGGGCTGCGGGACACCCCTACATATCGGAAACACAACGGGCTTGTCTGACATCTGTCTACCCGCCGGCCGTTGTGATCCAGCACCAGCATCAACACCGGCTGGTCCCCTACTGGATTTGGATACTGGCCCATCCGACAGCGCTCCCTATTCTAATCTAGGTCTCTTCGCCACGGGCGGCAGCGGTAGCGTCAGAATTGCGAGTGAGCAAGTTGTGCTTTGGGCTTCTGGGCTGGATGAGTGGCTGAGACAGCCAGCGCAAGCAGTACAAGGTCAATCTACACGCGATTCGTCGCGTTACCTAAGTTACTCGGGATGGGACTTATTTCTTGAGGCAGCTATTCGACCTTATTAATCATCCTATCACCTTTCCACTGCATTTCTGCCATTCTTCAACTTGGCGATGCTTATTTACCTGGTCTTGTCTTCCGATCTACCACCCCTATTGTTTCAAGCTCTGATGCAACACACGACTGTCAGGGTTTCAATCAACAAACTGACCCGAGTTTCCCATAGCGGTTCGCTACTTGTTTCATAGCCTGTGGCTTTGGGCGAGCGCAATTGGTATCTCCATCACTACTTATATATTGGAATCAGGGTATATCCGGTACCCACCCGCCTCCACGAACTCCGTCACCGTGCTACCGATCTGACTCCCCCGGACCTACCGATTATCGACGGTGTTCAGCTCTCGGCAAGACACCTTGGTAATTCAAAAACCTTCAGTGGCCATGGTCTACTGTGGGAAAGCCTCCCAGGGCTGCCAGAATTGTCGCGTGCGACGTATCAAGGTGAGTTAATCCGCCGGTGTCATCCACGACCTACGATTCTCCATACATACAGTAGTTCATGGGCCTTGACTAATTGGCAATTCTACTCAACAGTGTGACAAAATCAAACCGGAATGCTCACAATGTATTCGGGTTGGGAAAAAGTGCCCTGGTTATCGTGACCAGCTCTCCCTCATGTTTCGAGACGAGAGCAGCAAGGTGATACAAAAAGCACATGCGCAATGGGGTGTTGGCGAATCCTCTGAGGGCCTATCAACACAAACATCCTCCAGCTCTCTGGCTTCTTCTTACTGGTCCAACAGCTCTACACAAGCCTCTTCAGTTTCTGCTTCTTCCTCTATAACATCTCTACACAGCTATCCTGGTCCCGTGGCGATAGCATCCTCCTATAAATCATTCAAAGATGGCTGGCCAGCATCTCCTGATTCAACTGCGAGCCAGCAAACACCATCGCCAACCCCTCAATCTCCCGCTTCGTCTTTATATCATACGACCTCAAATGCTTCCATGGTACAGCGTATCTTTTTACAACCACCAAGGCTTTCGCCGCCAATCGATCCAAGTCTCAAGGAGCAAGGCGTTCAGTTCTATGTCAACCGTTACCTAATAGGCCATCCAGATGAGCCCAGGTCCCCCGGCGATTTGTCACACACGGAATGGCTATGGGACCCTGCTGTTCAAGACGTAATGGCTGCGGTTGGCCTCGCCAGCCTTTCCAATCTCAAAGACGATCCCAGCATGATGACGATAGCCCGTCAACGATATGGGTTAGCTTTGCGCCAGACTGGTCGCCTCGTACAGACCTTGAGCATGCCGGATTTTGAGGTCACGATGCGCTCCGTCGTCATGCTTGCCATGTTCGAGGTTTGTGCCCCGACCCCCAATGCTAGCCAACACACTCGCATGGTCAGCCCCATCTCCCCGATCTACCATTCTCCTGTCCAATCTTGGCTTTTGGTATGCTAATACCCGTCTCCAGCTTGTCAAAGGAGCCTATCAAGGACTAGGGCACGTTCATGCGCACGTTATGGGCGGGCTTGCTCTATTGCGACGATGGCTACCTATGCCAGCGGCCGCTTTCCTCGGTGTTCGTGCCATGGTACAGATGTCTTATTCTCTTGTATGTAATGGCTTCTAAGCACATCGTCCCAATTTACTCACATAATTGCTCAGTTTATACCTGCTCACATGTCCGCAACACCTCTGCCAGACCCCCTATTTGAATGGATTTCGTTTGCAAGAACCCTCCTTGACCCAGCCGACCATCCTGCTACCGATCTCGGCCCATTAATTGGGCGATTCATTCAGGTCTCAACATACATAAAGACTCATGCTCTGGTCGACGGTCGTTCTATCACAGTGTCCACCTTGAAGCAATTATTAGATATCGACGAGTCATTCCTTAGTTGGGAACGAAACCTTGGACCTACTTGGCGATTTCGCGAAGAGAAAGCGGAACACCTACCGGCAGCTGCGGCATTCGATGGCGCGTGTCATGTCTATTTCGACATGTTTGTTGCACGGATGTATGGACACTACCGATGGGCGCGGACTCTCTTGAATCAGACAATTATCGAATTCATCAAGGCGTACCCTAAATCTAGCGCCCCCTTGATCTCGTTGGCCGAATACGGACATCGGTACGAGGTCGTTAGAAAACTCGCCCGCGACACTCTCGTGAGCACCCCAACACATTGGCGACACCCGCTTCTCACCGAAAAGGCTGCCGTGCCAGTCGAGAGACCGGGAGGGGCGGGCTCTGGCTCTGCTGGGCTTCCCGTTGTTTTGTTTCAACTTCAAGTTGCTGCCTGTGCTCCTGGTGTCCCAGAAGCATACTGGGACTGGGTTGTGGCAGTGATGGAGTGTATATGGGGTGATATGGGTATTCTTCATGCCAAGTGCATGATGGATACCATGAAGGCTTATCGCGACTCGTTGAAGGTAAAGAATGAAGTGATCGAAAGCAGTGTGCGGTGATGATAACTCGCCCAGGCATCGGTATGGTTACGAACAAAATCATGGAGTGTCTGGGACAGTATGAATGCATCTTGTTCGGTGTTTAATGGCTTTGTGGGCTGCATTGGCATCGAGTTTCTTCTTTTGGGTACCTAGGGGTAGAAAAGCTGACATCGAGCGTCGTTCTTCACCCGGAGTTGGCTGGTTTGGGTATTGCATCTGGACTTTCCGGTTCACGGAAAGTTATGGTTAACGAATATTGGGTGCATGGCCACTTATGCTTGTGGTAGACATGATAGCTTCTCTGCCTCAGTGTTGGTACTCGCACCTGAGGCCTTTATATTACACAACTTATGTTGATGAATTCTTTCTTTGTCTATAGGATTATCAGAGCTTAACGGAAATGACCATGGCTCAGACATTATATACTTTTCAAAATCATTAGCACACTTACTGACCCATTAGGTGGACGATTTCAGAAACATATGCCCTAACTCTTTGTCGAGGCATCATATTAGCGCTAAGTAGCCCTTTGATCTTGTCAACAGTCTCTAAAATCGATGAATTCAAAAACCTGGTTACTGGTGGTGCTTACCTATCTGTTTCCATTCATCAGAGCCTGGGTCTTCCCCAGATGTTAGTGGGGATCTGACTAAACCCCCCGGAGAAATAGTGTAGGCGTGGGCCGACTCTGGCTCAGGCACGTGTATCATTAATGGAAGGCAGCCACACCTTCAACTCCACCATAACATCCATACCTACCTAGGTAGCCAGCCCAGCCTTATCGCAACGACCATCCCTTTCGAAGCCAGACTATCCGCGATCCATCAAAGCAAAGTTCATCTTCGATACGAAGGAGACTGTCTTACTACAATAGCAACTATATCAGCCGCCGACTTCAATCATCATGGGGACGGATGCCCGAAAAGGTAACGCGACTTTACACATGCGCGACTGCATTAGACTAACACCCAGCTTGCAGGCGATGACGGCACGATCAAAGTCGCATCCAAGAATAAGAACGGAAAGATTAAGCTGAAGAAACCAGCGCCAAAACATAGCAAACCTGGAAACTGGATGGATGGTAGTGTAATTGAGGGTAACAGTATGTAGTGAGGTAATCGTATACAAGCTTGGCGAAGCCGCTAATGTTCCAAAGATAAGAAGAAAAACGGCGCCTCGCCTGTGGGTGCACCCTCACCAGGTCCTGTTGTAAACGAACTCGACGAAACTTCCCGCGAAACCTTTGCGACAGGACGACCCCTCGAAGATAGCCCCGACTTGCAACAATGCAAGCACTGTAAGAAGAGCGTTTTGAAAACGGCCGCCAAGGCGCATATTGCGCAATGCCTACGGTTAAAGAAAGAGAAGGCTCAAAGAAAGAAAGAAGCTCGCGAAGCAAGAGAGAGGGCAAAAGAGGCAGCAAGACAAGAAGAACAACGGAAAGAGGACGAAGAGAATGGGGTTGAGCGGGGCGACGACGACAGTGACGACGACGGAATCTCGGCTGAAAAGAAAGCGACTGGAAGCAAGACTGCCAAAAAGGCCGCGGGTAAGAAACCCGAAGACGATAAGAAGGGAAAGAAGCGCAAGGCCGATGGTGATCCAGACAAGGGACCAAAGAATAAGAAGAAGAAGGATGAGCCGAAAGCCAAGGTCCCCAAGCCAAAAGGTGAGATACTGATCACGGGTCTCTTGAGAGGCTTGCACTAAAACTTATGCTAGGACCTGTGGACGTGGAGCGTCAGTGTGGTGTCTTGTTACCCAATGGACAGCCATGCGCAAGATCATTGACATGTAAGAGCCATAGTATGGGAGCAAAGCGCGCAGTCGCAGGAAGATCTTTGCCATACGATATGCTTCTTGCCGCGTACCAGAAGAAGAATCAAGCGAAGCAGCAGAGTAAGCCTTGATCTAGTCCACCCTCCACTAATACCCCCTCCCTGCCTGGACACGACTAACAATTAACTCCAACAGAGGCAGCGCTTGATGCCAACGCGCCGATAGAAGATGAAGACGAAGCCAATAACGGACCTGTCGATTCCGACGAAGAAACAACGGCCGTGATGGGTGCTCTATCACAATGGCGCCCTCAACCTTTAATACCACAACCTACTTTCACTCCCATAAAACGACAATACCAGCTCGCAAGATTGCACGAACAGCTTCAAATGGCCACCAATGGTGGAAGGACAAATATCTTTTCAGTCACTGGTTTTGGAGCACAGAAGCTTCCCGAGGGCCATCCTGGGCTACAACCCGCTTCAGAAGATGCTCCGGGAGAGATAGACATTACTGCGGGTTTCAATAATGCTGGGCGGACGACAGCGACATTCACACCTCAAAGACAACCATCAGTTTCAGGCAGGGCATAGAATGAAACCTTGCCTTGTAGAACAGGTAACCAAAGGGTTGAAATCAGAACCAACACACGTACGTTCTCTGGAAGCGTACCAAGGTCGATTGTATAACGGACCATTCCTGGAGGAGATACCAAACGCTATTTATTGTTTGTGACGAAGAGTATTGTACAGCGGGATCTGGAAGACTTTGCTTTTGTATGAGATAACAATAATGTTGAGTCTCCCATGTCTACCTAATAAGTATGAGTATAGTCTAACTTACCCGTCATGCCTCGGAACATGGGTCACATGCGGTGACTGGATGGTGGGGCCGCGCCGAGGTTGGCTTATGACGTCGTGAATGCGATAGCGCGCGCCGCTCATTATTACGGTCCTGTAATACCAGACAAGGCTACCTTACTTACTTACATGCGGCTCAACATCCATGTTGCCTCGCTCGAGACTCTTCTTTCACATCATGCACGTGCGCGTGCCTTTCAGCTATCATCACTTCGTTTTACGGCATTGATGAGCATTCTCAGTATCTTGATCTTGTTACAATGTCGTCTCAGCAGGCTCTCAATGCTCTTGGCCACGCCGTATCTGGCTCTGTAGGGACCGCCATATCAACAGCATCTCTGTACCCATTGGACCTGGTTACGACTCGACTCAAAGCGCAACGAAAGACGGGAGGCTCTACAGGCGACTATGATGGTGTCATTTCAGCTTTTAAAGGCATCCCCGCCAACGAAGGAGGGATCAAGGCACTGTACAGTGGACTAGGAACAGATGTGGCCAAGTCGGTCGTGGACAGTTTTCTATTCTTCGGATTCTACAACTATCTACGCCCTCAACATCGCAAACCCAAGATTGTTGAAGAGCTTCTTGTGGGCGCCGTCGCTGGAGGATGCGCCAGGGCTCTCACCACCCCCATTTCGAATGTTGTCACGAGGAAGCAGATGTTGGGGAGTGATCAGTCGCTTCTGGAGATTCTCTCCGAGATTCGAAAAGAAAGTGGATTGCTAGGTCTCTGGTCTGGCTACTCGGCTACCCTGATGCTCACTCTGAATCCCAGCATCACCTTCTTTGTCAATCGACGGCTGGCAGCGCGGATCTTGCCAGCCCTCGAAGAAGAGGACTTTCCAGTGGCATGGATCGCCTTCTTGATTGCCGCCTCGAGCAAAGCTACTGCCACTGCCATCACATATCCTTTCCAGACGGGCAAGACGCGCCTTCAAATGGCGGGTAGCTCGGTGAGCACGGCGGATGCTGATGTGGAGAAAGGGCAGAGCGGAAATTCGAAGCGCAAGCATATACTGCGGAGGATGCTTGATCTTCTCAATCAGTCCATATTTGGCGTCATTATTCGCATCATTACCAACGAGGGTATGAGAGCACTCTACGCTGGACTTCAGGGAGAGCTCCTCAAGAGCTTCTTCAGTCACGGATTGACAATGCTCACCAAGGGTGTTATTCATCGGTTTGTTGTTCGTGTATGGGTAATGATGCTGTTGCCCTATTTGCGACAGCGAAGGCTGCGGATGAAGTGATGGGATGTGGTTCAGTGCGAGTCTCAACATTGGAAAGCGACGCTTGATCGCTCCACGGTGTTTCCTCCGTGAGCTGAAAAGCCTGTCCCTTCGGACTGGAGGGCTATCAAGCCAGGTATCGAAGAGCCAGGGGCGGTATCTGTCTTGTGTGACTTAGATGTCAGAGGTACGTCGCAGACGTAGCAGGTCAGGGGTGGGACATCCTCAGAAGATGTCCTTTTGGATGATGGGATCATGAACTGTTTAACGCAACTGTGACACAAAACATGACCACACTCTCTGGAGATCATGGGATTGGAGGCGTTTGTGAGCATCTTTAAGCATGACGGGCAAGTCCTCTGCTTGCCCTTTGACGTTTCCTCTTCGTTGAAGTTGATTGTGATGAGATTTTGCATGGTGATAGGGTGGGGACTGTCGGATGCAGATGCTGGGCATGTTGGCACGGTCTTGTCTTTCTTCGCAACTGGTGGGAGTTTGCTGGATTGGGCGTCTGGTGTAAGCGATGGAGTCCAGAATGATGGGAGATGTGGTTTCGCAGCCTGTACGATAGGGAGTTAAGTTAACACGGAATACTACACCATTGTAGGGTTGAGATTCCTACCTTTTCCTCTTCCAGCGCCTTCCTGGCTTTGACCTTGTCCTCGCGCGCAATGCGATCCAGTTCATCTTTGTCGAGTTCAAACTTACGCTTCGTACCTCCTACTACCAAAGCTTGCAAGTTCGAATCGCTGATTGTCGCATCCACCTTTTCATCTTTGGTCTTGGCTACGTTTGGCTTGTTCTTGCGATCGAGACCAGCCTGCGTCAACTCAAAGTCTTGGATGGCGCGCTCGCGATCCAGCTCATCCTCGTGCGCTTTTTGCTTAGCGGCCTCTTCCTCAGCAGCGGCGCGTGCCTTCTGGGCGCGTTTGATTTCCTTCTTTTGCGCGAGTATGTTCGATAGCGCGCATTCGCGGCAGAATATATCGCCACGTCGACATGAGACGGGTTCGCGGGCGATGTTGAGACACAGGCCACAGGAGCCAAACGGGAGGAATGAGTCGCGGTGAAGGCGAGCGGACGAAGATGACCAGTGGGATTTTGCGAGGGCGCGTTCGTGAGAGGTGAAGACTGGACGGGAGGTGTTTCGTTTACCTGATTGGTTGATTAATTGGTAACAAAATCGTTGTGATGGTATAATGAGGAACGTACTGTGTGCTGATACCATGACGATATCTGGCTCGGAGGAGCTCCGTTGTCGTTGACAGAAGCTAGTAGAGGAGTGCTCTGTGCCACAGCGTCTTGGAGCTCGTAAATATGATTTCAATGTGGTTGAGAAAGACCAGTTTTCCCCAGTGATACTCGCCTACGAACGACAAGAACAAATTTAAAGTGATGGATGTTTAAATAGAAGTTGAGGTGGACGTTAACTTTTATTCTAGGTAGTTGCAATACAACCCCAGCACATACCTTAATAGGTACAGTACACCACCATGTCATTTCTACAGGGTAAGCAAACAGGAAAAAAGTTGGAGGTGGGTCTATTATGAGCCGCTTCTCTCCGATTGTACGTATAAAGCTTTCACTTGTCTAGACTTGTCTTTTTCCATTCAACGAATTCTCGGGTTTTAATATTGTCTCCTTTTTTACAATGATAATTTGATATCTTCTCAAGACTGTCGTTACTATGTCAGATTCAGATCCTCCTGCACAGCCAAGTCTGCCATGGCGCATTGCCTCGGCGACTGTCATGGGCTCAGTTGGCGCATTCGCAAGAGTATTTATGAACGGCTTCAATACCCTCGAGGTCACAGGCTTAGAAGGGCTTCTGGGGGTTCTTGACCGTAGGAAAAGGGAAGGGCGTGAGCGCGGGCTGCTCACAGTGTGCAATCATGTAGCAGTGTATGTTATGCCATATCAATCCAACACTACGTACGGCCCATTGCTAACCATCTATAATACATATAGACTTGACGATCCTCTTATTTGGGGCATGCTACCAATGCGGTACTTCTTTGATGCAGTCAACATGAGATGGGGCCTTGGGGCGCATGACATATGTTTCAAGAATAAGTGAGTCTTGAAGATCATCAAATGAGAGTGAATGAGTGAGTGAGAGAGCATTAGCTGACAACCCAAATAAATAACAGAGCCACTTCAACATTCTTCAGTCTTGGTCAGGTTTTGCCCACTCACAGATTATGGTACTCTCCTTATGGTGGTCTATACCAGCCAACCATGACACAAGCTATCAAGCTGCTGTCGGGCCCATCACCAGCTTCATGGTCTACAGCCTCTGACTCTCCTCTCTCTGCAACTCCTGCTTCAACAAGACCTCCTCCGGTTCCTCAACCACTCTTCTTCTCCACCAACGGTGTCGATCAATTTCCAGCACCGTCTGCCTACTCAGCCTATCGAAATGCCTGGGTTCATGTATTTCCAGAGGCTTGTTGTCACCAAAGTCCGGAAAGCGGATTGCGCTACTTCAAATGGGGTGTATCTCGCCTGATCCTCGAATCTGACCCGGCTCCAGAGTTCATCCCCATGTTCGTCCATGGCACCCAGCACATTATGGCCGAGGATAGAGGATGGCCCAGATGGGCGCCTCGTGTTGGAAAGACGGTCAAGATAGTGATAGGCGAGCCGACCGACGTTGATCAGCTCTTCGGTCTGCAGCGGGCAGCATGGCGCAAGCTTGTTGCGAAAGGTGACCCAGAACTACTCCGAAATAGCCCAGAGGCTACTGAGTTAAGAATATCGGTGGCCAGGAGAGTAAGGGACGAGGTCGAGAAACTGAGAGAAAGCGCAGGCTTCCCTGCAGAAAAGGACGAAGCACCGGCTCTCGCAGAAACATGGGCCAAAGATCCTCTCTGCACAAAATTCAAGAGCCCAGTCGATGGTAGTCTTGTCAACAGACACGGGCCAAAGGAACGCCCATGAGTATTAAAGTCATACATTTCGCTCGTAGGATTATAGACTAAAACCAGGAGGGTCAACCCCCCTGAGACTTAAGGTACTCACTCATACTCAACATCAGTTGTTGACAGGAATAATAAAAAAGTAATAAATGACGAATCAAGACACCGACACACGTTGCTGTCCCAAGATCCAATATCTCTCCTGTCCGGTCTAATTCATGCTGACCCTTTAACTCCATCGTGCTGAGAAATAGTCGCCACGTAATATTACGGTATTTTCTTCTTTTGGTTTGCAGTGAGACGCTGTTACTGAAACAGCTCGATTCAAAAACGCTGTGATTATGACGCAGACAAAACTAGAAATTTTGGTCTCTCGCCACCGGCGGTTGGGGCAAGTTCTAGTATGCCTCGAAACCTTGAGTGGGAACAGCCTGGGGATATCCGCGAGCCTGCGCTTGGAGAGCCTGTTGCTGAGGGTGCATCATAAGGTCGTTGAACCAAACGTGCTGAAGGGCATCATGGGCACTGATCCTCAGCTCTGGTCGAAGCTGTAGCATTCGCTGCAGCAGATCGATACCGTTGGGGTCAATCGCCGGGAGGATGTTTCGAAGATCTTGAGTGGCGTACATATGGAATGTAGGCTTGTACTCGGGAAACTGCGTGATACCGGGCCAGGTACGCTCAGTTGGTGTTCCCATGATGCGGAAAATGCGAATGATCTGGTCTTCGTTTGTAGTGCCGGGGAACAGAGGTCGACCGGTGAACATCTCGGCCATGATGCAGCCTGCAGACCAGATGTCGATACTGGTGTTGTATGTTCGGCTGCCGAGGAGGACATCGGGGGCGCGGTACCATAGGGTGACGACCTCGTTGGAGAAGGTGTTGACGGGGATACCAAAGGCGCGGGCAAGGCCGAAATCGCCGAGCTTCAAAACGCCCTTGCTATTGATGAGCAAGTTCTGGGGCTTGAGATCGCGGTGAAGAACACGATTTTGGTGACAGAAGTCGATGCCCTTGAGGAGCTGGTACATGAAGGACTTGATAGTGGTAGGCTTGAGGGCGCCGCGATCGCCATGAGTGTCCATGTACCTCTTGAGATCGCCGTCCATGTACTCGAAGACGAGCATGAGTTTGTTCTCGGTGTGGATAACATCGTGTAGTCCTACAATATTCTCGTGCTTGAGCTCCTTCATCAACGAAATCTCTCGGATGGCGGTCGACGGTGTTCCCTCTTCAGAGTCGAGGTGGATTTCCTTGAGCGCTACAAGCTCTCCAGTCTGTCTGTTGCGGCCCTTGAAGACGGTGGCGTAGGTACCTTCGCCGAGCTTCTCGAGCTGCTGGAACGAGCTGGGGTGTCGCTTTCCGTCCATGTTGAGGTTGAGGTGAGGTACGAGATGATATCAGTTGGGGGTTCTGATCTGATGCGGGTAGGGTTTGGAAAGCGAACGAGGGTGCGTGGGTATTGGCTGATAATGGCGTGTCACCAATTTCGACTTGGGCGAGGATTGTCGATAATCTGCAGGTGAGAAAGATGATATGCGAGTGGAGGTAAAGGATTTTGGGCAGTGGCTATTGTTTGCTGCTATTTCTTGATATTTTGGGTTTGTTGATGACTCACAAACTCTGCCCTTGACGATAGAGAGTATGTATTTGGGGGTTCCGCCCTTCAGGTTGGCCTCACTTTTTTTTCTCTTTTGGAGTCGTACCCTTTGCTTGCGATGGGTGACTTTTGAGACAGATGG
This sequence comes from Fusarium dlaminii, assembly GCA_013186775.1. Lineage (NCBI taxonomy): Eukaryota > Fungi > Ascomycota > Sordariomycetes > Hypocreales > Nectriaceae > Fusarium > Fusarium dlaminii. Next base: position 51,172 of record JAAOAL010000132.1, on the reverse strand, counting down.
AGGGGGGAAAGGGAGGGAATGTCCATAGGTATCCAAACAGTGGAGGCTGCTGGAAGGGTCTCCTTGTGAGGGAGGGGTCGGAGGGATCGACAGAAGCGGAAGAGAGTCTGGAATTAGTATTTATTAAACCCGATACCTAGTAGTAGGCCATTGAAATACTGAAAACCAAAGTGTTAGTCAGGAGCAGAACAGTTAAACTGGTGATATATACTATATAGTGACATTCTTCACATTTCTATTGTGTTAAATATCTAAAGTATAGATGTTACGAGACTGATCTCAGTCTACCTGCCCGCCCCGTCGATATGGGTGCTTATAGCGGGTGTCAATCATGCCTCAAGCCCGTCACGGGGGCTTGTTAGTGCTATAGATTAAGCGCACGCGCACCTGGTAAAATGGGCCCATGCACCCCCACCTACCGAGTATGGCATTTTACCCCATGAATCAATAAGACGACCTGACGGGATATATTTGTTGAGGCTACCTTACCTTACCTTATCATCCAGCTGAGTTTGGACTTTTAAAACAATCGTCATCGAGCTACACAATCCATCCATCCCGCGTTTCCCGTGTTTCTTCTTACCATCTTCACTGCTTGCCCCTCGCTGTGTTACGCCTTCGAATGCAAATACATACCTTACATACGTACCTTACGTACTCCTGTTCTACGAGGCGCCGTGACATGAACAAAGACAGCTTGCCCCTTATCAGAACTGCACCTTACCTTAGCACCCCTGTATACGCCGTATAAGCACAGCACAGCATAGCACGCTGCCTCGGTCCCCTCCAACCACATACAACAATGAGACCTGTCTTGCCTACGAATCATCCTCTCAACACTCGGTCGTCAGACCGGCCTGACAGCTTGGTACGCCCTTCTTCGACTGTACCTACTGCCTGTTTCATCACCACAGAGGCCGACCTTGACGCTCGCCGAGATCGCTCCCGTCCGCGGTTCCGCCAGCAAAGCGATCGGCGCAAGTGTAGTCGTAACTCGCGCCGGCCTTCAACCCCGCGTCAACGACGTTCGCCTCCTCGTACCGGCCGTAAGCCTGCGTATCCCGCATCGGAGTCAGACGATTCAGACGATTCCTCCGTTGAATCTGTTGTCGAACAAGAGCCCTTGAACTTACCGTCGGAGCCAAGCACTCCCTCTCTGGTCGGTCTTTCGCATTCTGGTTCTGTCATGAGCATCTCGTCGCAAAGCTGCTCCCTAGCAGGTCCCTCCATCGACGCCCATAGCGACTTGATCCATGATGATGTCTCCTTACCCGTAACAGATCTGGCAGATAATCAAGAAAGCCAAAGCACGGTTCCTCAGCTTATCATGCCGAGCTTGATGGTTCCACGGCGTCGTCCTTTCTCGGAAGTGGGTAAATCTTTGGGCAAGCTAAAGATCATGGTCGCTGGGCAATGCGGTAAGTACATCAACAGAATACCCATCAGTGACGGTTTTAACGACTTCAATAGGTATTGGGAAAACTTCTCTCATCAAGACTCTGGCAGAACGTTGCGAGCACATCGTTCACATGGATCCGATAGAGAATCGCAGTGCGGTGCATGCTACTGAAACATACGCCAGTTCCCGTCCACAACCATGGTGGCGATCTGATTCTGAACTCGCCGTGACAACACGGAGGCGGATCTCTACCACTGGTGATGTCCTTGATAGGAATGTATGCTTTGTTGAAAGCCCAGGCCACCGACGAGGTGCCTCTGTACGTACCTGAACCACCCGCCTCAGATCGTTGCATCCTAACAATAACTTAGGGCTCGTGGCGTGATCTTCATTATGTTGAATCTCACTTGGCATCTCTGATGAATAAGCCGATGGCTGATTCGGATCTGTTCACCTTGGTCAACTCTGGTGGCGAGCCAGTTGTGGACGCTCTGCTCTACCTTATTCCTCACAGCGGTAATTTCATCCAGTTTCGTTTGACCACCACGTTTGCTAATGAGTTTCAGGCCTTGTACGAGAGGATGTCGAGTACATTAAACGCGCTCAGCGCATGACTAACGTAATACCAGTTCTTACTAGGGTTGATGAGCTTGCACCAGAGGAAATCAAGCATATCAAACAGCAAGTTGTGAAGAGTCTGGCTGATAAGGATGTTGATTACTTCTCCTTTGCGGGGCCTTACGACCCAGATGAGACCAAGCGTGTGTACGCCGTTTCTACCGAATCCCGGCCGGACTACGATACCATGGACGCCAGTACTCTTATGGACTCGGAATACATCCCACCGCTTTTGCCTACAGACTTAGGCCGACTCGTCGACCACGTCTTTTCTCTGGACGGTAGCGCTCGATTACGGCACTCTGCAGCGGTGAAATGTATCAAATGGCGACGTGATCACGGTGATAACTTGCTTCAAAATGCCTTATCGAGCGGAGCCTTGGTCTCTCGATCTATTCCGGAGAGGGCCATGAGATTAAGATCCTTGAGGCGGACCCCGAGCTGGGATCGGCTGGAGCTCTATAACTGGGCGAACAACCTGCGCCAGAGTCTTCAATCCGAGAGATTATACCATCTGATGGAAGAGAGGGCCATTTCAAACGCTGTGGCGAAGCAGTCGAGTCTAGTCCATGTCTCCAGCAACGGCAAGAAGAAGACGCAGTCCAAGAAACGGAAAGCTCCTCAACCTACACACCAGGATCCACTCGGCCTCTTGGAGATGGGCGGAGGTCTCAAGCAGAAAGGGATGCTTGCCCTAGAAATGGTGAGCAGTGTTGGCCTGGTTGGTTTGGTGGCTTCCAAGATCATGCAGACCGGCTGGTCTGACGGGATGTGTTCTGTTGTTGCATCACGAAGAAGAAACATAAAGGTTGGACGGCTGAGCATGGTTTTGTCTTTCTAGACGGCGAAACATGGTATTACGGCCTGCTGAAACACGTACGGACCAGCGCCATCGTCTTGGCTTTGCTTCGCTATGCCATTATGCTCTCATCCAAAGGCCAGGACAAGAGGCGGGTTCGAGTACTGTTCGAGTACTGGAGCAATATATCATGACACAAGATACCCTATAAATATCACACACATATATTAATTGGACTTTGACGGCCCCTATCTCGCGAATGCTGGTGACAGTGGTGCTTAGTTTTGACACATGACAGCCCCCTTTTGGGGTTATATATGCACACTGAGATGAGTCCAACCTCGTCGGTTAGTAGTTCTGCTGGTGCTCATGCCTTGAGTGGCGCTTCTTCTCAGGGGGTGGATATCCAAGCGCAGTCATGGCAGCGTTGAGATCCGGCATATCATCAGCGGTTCTCGCCACATGAGCCCAGCGAATAGTTCCGTCGCGATCAACAGCAAAGGCACCGCTCGTCTGCCACCGCGAGCCACTCTCAGTTGGTCGATTCCAGATGCCCTCATTCTTTCCAAGGCTGAAGACGTTCCACAGCGTGAGAGGGTTAACGGCGTGCCATGTTGATGATATTCCGAGGCCCCATTTGGCATACAAGTCGCGCTCTTCATCAATCACAACATCGACGTTCCAGGTGCCGCCGACCAGGGGAAGCCATTTGTCTGTTGCCTCTTCTGAAGAGTGCGAGATGGCGACACAATGGACCCCTGGGACCTTATCGGATAGGTCGGCGAGAGCTCTGAATGTCTTTTCAGCGACTAGTTCACGGTCAGTTAGCATCAGATCGTACAAACGGGACGACAAGGAATAAAATACAGGGACATCCGCAATGACGGAGAAACACCACGAGAGTTGGTTTCCCGTCTGGAAGGCGAAGGTGTTGAGACCAGGGCGCTTTGGATCCAACCTCGACTGTAGGACCGACCTCTTTAGCTACGGGTGTCTTCCATGAGTCGAGTTCTTTCCAGAAGCCGGCATTAGCATCAGCATCAACAGCAGAAGTTTCTTGTGACATGATGTGGCAGTAACGTTATTGTTATGGTGTGTTATGATATGAGTATTTTAAAGCTCCAAATGTCTCGTGATATTAGAGCAAGGGAGGTAGGTATAAGTGCGACCATTGGGTCAATGACATAATACACTCACTCACTCACTCACTCACACCCACACTTATACACATACTCCCACCTATGTATATGACCAACATACAAAGAAGAATGAGATATAATACACTGGTCTATTTGAATGACCTACTCAGCCAGTATGATGCACCTTTCTAATACTTGATGTAATTCCCGAATTGATTAGATAAGCTGCTTAGGATATCAACAGATAGAAATACCATACCCACTATCTTCGTGTAGGGTAAGTACTTATGTAGGTAGTCACAGATATCTCCATCGATCAAGATTTCGCAGTTGAACTTTGACATTTCACATTTCTACGCGCAGACTTGGTTTCTGATTGCATCAGCTGTCCTTGAAATACATACAAAATACACACAAAATTATATCTAGGATCACGGTCCCCAAATGCGTGAAATCATCAGTCTTCAACTCGGTCAGCTGAGTAACTATACGGCCACTCACTTCTGGAATGCCCAGGTAATATTAGTATTACAGCTCATGCACAAAACACAATCACTCACCATAGCATAGGAGTCATACTTTACATACTCAGCCGACGAAAAGTCACCTATAGACCACAATGTTCATTGGCGGGCCGGTCTAGGCGCTGACGGTTCAGAAACATTTCTCCCGAGAACAGTCATATACGATCTCAAAGGCGGGTTTGGCTCTTTACGCAAGATTAATGCACTGTATGAAGCTGAAGCAGAACCAGATCCTGCGGAATTATGGTAGGAACTCCTATTGATCATCCTATCGGCCAGCACCCATACTAACTAACACCTTCTCAGGTCAGGTCAATCAGTCGTTCACAAACAGGCACCCATTAATCCAAGCGAGTACCAGCAGAGCCTCGATGCAGGCACTGAACCGGCCCAACTGACAACCTCGAATGTGAGATACTGGTCCGATTTCTCACGAGTTTACTTCCATCCACGTTCACTGGTCCAGCTCTATGACTTTGAGCTCAACTCGACAACCATGCCCTTTGAGCGTTTCTCAATGGGCACAGAGCTCTTCTCGATGCTCGACAAGGAGCACGATCTTGTGGATCGAGACTTCAGGCCCTTTGCAGAAGAGTGTGACAGGATGCAGGGAATACAGGTCTTTACTACTATCGATGATGCTTGGGGTGGCTATGCATCCGCATATCTCGAGTCCTTGAGGGATGAGTTCCCAAAGACAACCATATGGACCTGGGGTCTTCAGAGCCCCTTGCTTGATATTCCCAGATCAAAGCGCCAACTACGCCTTGCGAACATCGCTCACAGCATCGAACAGCTCTGCACGCAGGCAACGACAGTTGTTCCTATGGCTTTACCCGAAGAGGACCTGTCAGCTGGCGTATCGTTGGATCGCCGCTCACCCTGGCACACATCTGCTGTCATGGCTGCAGCTATCGAAACAGCCACCTTGCCTACACGTCTGGTACAAGGCTCTTCAGAGCAGCCAAGTTCTCTAGACGACCTGGCTGAGAGTCTGAACGTCAATGGCAATCAGCCCCTGGCCAGCATCAACATGTCATTGGCATCTGCAAAAGACTCATCGGAAGACAGCCGCATCAATGTCGACTTCTTCCAAATAGGGCGCACTTGGAGTCGAAATCATATTGCTAGGTCGGATGCCCATAAGCATGTCTTCGGTGAACTCCGATCTTATCGAGACCTGGACCCCCTTGGAAACGTTGATGAAGACGCTCCTGGACATCTTGCTCCAGGTGAACGCCCCATGATAGGCAATTCTGTTGTGCGCAAGTACGTTACCGTCTAGGCCATGTGACTTGCTAAGTACTGATACTCGACTAGATATGATTCATCCCTCAGATTCCCGTTACTGGACGCCTACCCTCAGATCTATCCCCATCTCAGTAGCCATCCTGATGCCAGCATGCAAACCACACTCTCCACAAACAGCTCATTAGTGCAACGGATCAGAAATTTGCGGTCAGACTCTGCTCGACTTGTGCCAGTGAACGAAAGAGAGGATCTTGGTAATGGATTGGCAGAACTGGCTGATGCCTACCAAGAAGGCTGGTTCAGTGGCAGTGATGATGACGACGACGACCTATGATACCTTTGATAGAGTCAACCATCAAATCCAAATAGAGTCGAGTAATCTCGGGCACCATTCACATCTCAGGAATACGCGGGACAAAAACAACAAGAGGTTTGGAGCAAATCTCCTGAGGCTCATCGAGCCTCAAAAAGTTTGTATTGATCTAGCATGGCCATTTCCTAGGTACAGATATAATATGAGGTTGCTGGAGGCCTTCAACGTTATCGACCCGGCGACTAGACAGCTCCCAGTTTGGAGATATGTTGCTGCGAAGCACAGCATGTTGATTTAGCCAGCTGCCCTTCCCGCACTGCACGTGCCTCTCTCTCTCTCTCTCTCTCTCTCTCTGCTGTTATTAATGTAGATTATTCAATCTTCCAATCGCAAATAACGCCGCCAGTAATGCATTAACACATCAGGCTGGCACTGCCAACTTACCATTGTAGTTGATGCAGTTCAGTCTGGTTGAAAGCGAACTTTTTTGTTTATCTTATGTTAGTTACGTGATCAGCCACATGCCAATCGTCCAGCCACTTATGGACTTGCCGATATTCTTGATATTTTTTGAGATATAGTGCAAGATGCACAATTGAGTTGTGGTCGAGCTCTTCCGAGCCAACCTTTGTGTGGAATGCGAAGTATGCTATCATGCTCAGCCTGCGGCGGCAACCGAAGCTTGCTGTCTCTTCGCTGGGGGAGGATTCTCCTATACAAGGATTAGTATACCCTAGCTGGGAGGGATGTGCCATCTGGAACAGCGCATCTTGGCCGGCAATGGGAATTCGTCCGGTGATGCTTAAATACCTCTGGGGGGCCCCGTTTCTTGCCGTTTGCTGAGCCCTTAGCTGCAGCCTTCTTCTGGGGTTTCTTCTCGCCGTCGTCGAATACATCGTCTGGTAAGTTGAAGCTGTGCGGGTTAAAGTCAGCAGGCCAAGGGGTATTGATGTCTGGAAGCGTCTGCTGAACTCACTTTCGGACATGTTGAACACCAATAGAGACGTCATCTTTCAGATCATCCTTGTATTTCTGCCACGAGGTGCAAAGTTCCTTGAACTCATCAACCTGGTAAGAAAGATCAAGTGATTTGGCGCCTATTGAGTCAGTATTGGGAAATCTCAAACACCGAGGATTCGCGAAATCATGTCAGGCTGTATACATACCAGAAGCCAACTCGAGGCCAATATAGTGAGTAGTTGTGTAGATGTCGGATGGGCCGCTTGCCGTCGCAGTGTCTGTTGGTTTAGACTCATCGGATGTCTCAGGTTTGACAGGCACGGCCGTAATAGGACCAGTCTCTTCTGTAGGCTCAGGCTTAATAACGTGATCATTCTCACCGTTCTCGGTCTTGACCTGTTCGTCGCCCTGACCATTCCCAGACTTGATAGGCTGGCCATTCTCCCCGTTTTCAGCCTTGATTGGTAGCTCTGCGACTGCGGGCTCAATCTTGACAGCAGTAGTGTGCTCGGTGTCTTCCTTACATAGATAATCGAGGCTCCCTTCCTGCACAGCCTCAATCTGTTCCTGATTGTGACATCGGTGTTGCCGTTCATAGCCCTTGTTGAAGGCATGGGCTAGAGCAATGGACTGGTGTTGCTCAAGTTTCTGCACTAGCATTCGAACCTTGGACTCAACATAACCAGACCAGATCGTGTGGGCCTCCTTTGTCTTCGCTGCTGAGGTAACAGAGATGTAGTACTTGTACCCTGCGGTGAAGAAGGTATGCTTGACAAAAAGATCGCTCCAGGGGCGCTTGCCCACCATGATACTCTCAGATATCTGAAGAGCCCGCTTAAGTTCTCGGTTGATAATCGCCATCGACGAACGAGTAATGTTGAAAGTGGCACACATGGATGGATACGCAGGAGTAATGACGGGCATTAGATGATAGGTATCGCCCTTGTAGAGCTTCAGAAACAGGATTAGCACTCTGCGCATTGAAATCGCATGCAACTAGACGTACCTTGGGGTTCCAGATTCGAACAGGGAGAGGTCCACCCTCGATGGGCTTGAGAAGAACGGGTTGCGGCCAGCGCCATTGGCTAATAACCAAAAAGAACTTGTTAACAATCACCGAGAACGTAGCCTTTGGGTATAGCTGGCAAACGCGTGCGACAAGCATGGCCCAAGCAACACCACCAGGGAAACCCATGATATTGGCGTAGACAGCACGCCGTTGCGCCCACAGTTTGATGGCTCGCAACGCATTCTTGAATGTGCTCTGTTCGGGGACTAGCGTGAGAATCTCGTCCGTTACCCGTGTGCCGTTGAGAGATCGCAGCTCTGCCTCATCTAGGCCGCGCAGCAGGCCAGAGTCCTTGAGGTCTTTGAAATCGGGAGATAGCTGCTTCTGAATAACCCTAGAAAAGATCAAATCAATGCTTATGCCAGAGTACTCAAACTTGATGATGGGTACGAAAGCATCAGTCACGACAGCCATGTCAGTGATGGCATCTTTGGGGGCCATCGAGAGAAGCAGATCTGGGAAGAACTTGAAGTAGTCCTCGCGGGTCACGTATTTCGGCGCGACAATGAGAGTGTCGATATCAGAACCGGGGCCGTAGACGCCGAGGCGATAACTGCCGTAAGTGAAGACTTTGCCCCTTGCATTTCGTATGAGGACCTCGTTCTTGGGTTCTTTCTCCTGGGCGACTCGACGGACGAACGCATCGCAGATGGTTTGGATCGAGGCCAGGACTTCTTCTCTGGAACAAGTGTGTTAGTTCTTGACACGCTCACGCGACAGATTTATTGGCGGTCACCTCTTGGCAGTCTCTGCGGGACTCTCGAAGGTCTTTTGGCGCTTCAATTCTTCCAGGAGAGCGTCCGATTGTCGCAGCTCGGCTTCCGTTGGGAGTTGAATGGAAATGGGAGGCGTCACGCCGTAAGCCTGTTCAGATGCCATAGCTTCAATGTATCCAAACGTCGGAATGGGGGGGAGGAGGGGCGAAGCTGAACGACAGTGGTTGGATAACCACCAACCCGAGGCCGGGGAGGATCGCAAATCCTAATGCGACAGGATGATGGCCGAATCAACAAACGGTTGTTTCTTTAAAAGAATGCGTTGGTTTTCAAGCCTCTCCGAGGGCAGTGGGAGCAGCGCAAGGGAGGGGCCAGGCACAGGACAGGACAAGAGGGTGCTCTGTGTCTGGTATGGAGACGAATATTGGGGATGGCTGGATCGGAGAGGTAAGGGATGGATCGTAAAGGATATCGAGTGCATTCGCTGGGTGATGAAGAGACCAAGTTTTTTTTTCTTACGACTTGGTAGGTAGGTAATGAAGGAGAGTTAGAACTTTTGGCTGACTACTACGAGGCGCCGCGAGGCTGCACAAACGCGGTGGTGGCCCAGAAGCTGGATTGGGTGTATGTAATTGAAATAGTGGACCCTGGCTTTAGTACTGAGGCACCCTAAACCTTGGGGGTTGAGTTCTTATTACTGGCTTTTATCGGTGGATTTGAGCTGAATTAAACGGGCAATTTGTTATTTGTTAACTGTGGCTGAAGTATTCAATCACGTTGTTTCACGCATTGCAGTGCTTGAATAGGTGGTTAGAGTTACCCGCTTAGAAACAGATAGAGTGACAGCTGCAAGGAAAACCTGTTATTGATTCATGTTGGCAATATCCGTACCCTAGCGCTAAACACAACCAGAGTTGAATTATTTATAAATCAGTCAATGAGAGACATTCAATCAGTCATTCAGTGAAGGGCGAGGTGGGATTGGGCTTACTCGAGGTTACGCATGTGCATTTATCATATTTTCACGAACAAACACCACACTATATTCACTTATCAGGATAGTGCCCTTCCCCTGAGACGCACGCAAGACATTGGATTAGTACTACTAGACTGGGGGTACGGCAATGTAAGTAACCGGAATTCTTGTCTGTGCAAGATGCAAGTCAAGCCACTAAACTCTACTTCCTTATAAGGGAAAAAAAAGATTTGCATATAGGCATACGAAGACAAATAATAATACTGTCTCTCTTTCAGACTATAATCCTATCATGAAGAATTAAGAAAAGAAAAATCATCTTCACTTTTCTTCGTCTTCCATTGGATCCATCTATTCGCCTTGTTTCTCAATGACGGTCACACACGCTAGTGATCACTGATGCCCCCTTACAGCACTGTCAGCCCCCTTGTCTGCTGATTCTGGCGCCTCTGATTCACTCAACGGGGCTCGAATATGCACGAATCGGTACACCCACACCCAGCACCCGCATCCCAGCCAAGGCCAGCCCATAAGCCCAGCCCGCAGCGCAACCCTGTCTGTCATGGGCCCTGCCACTTTGCGACACTAACTACCAGACCTAGGTCAATCCTAACGCGAACGCGGTACCAACTTTAAAGGGCAGGGCATTTATTTGCTGCACTAGTAGACGATACATTCATTGATTGACGACACGACTTTACTTGACCTGATTATTTCGTATGCCCGCGTCAGTCCTCGAGGGCACCAAAACACACCCTGCCCTGCGACCTCAAGATAACGACAGAATCTCGACCTTGCCATCTTTCATTTCATCGTTGCAGCATACGAGTGCACAGCTGCTTGCCCGCCATGCCACCGTCGGCAAAGAGAGCCTCTAGGGCTCGTCGCGAACCGCGTAAAGCCGCGACGTCCAATGCAGATACATCACCAGGCGACGTCGAAGATTCCTCCCCCAGTCGTCCAGCAAAGCGCCGTAAGAAGGTCCGTTATCTTGTCTGTCGTTCGTTCCATTGCCCGCGGCAGCTGACATTGATCTTCCTCAGCAGGTCCAGGAAGATGAAGACCCCCCCACGCCCAACGACGATCAACTGGTGTCGCAAATCACACAGCATCTCAGAAGTCAGGAAGTCCAGGCCAGCAAGGATCACGCAAATGTCATACACGAGGCCAAGGGCGATGGTGTGAAAGCCTACGCCAAAGTGGCTGCCCAGGACTGGACCTTTTATATCACCAAGCTCAACGTTAACATAGGCCGAGCGCCAGAGACGTCACATAACTCTCAGACCGTGGGCTCCGACGAAGATGAGTCCTACGTCCACATTGACTTGGGCCCTAGCAAGATGGTATCGCGAGAGCATGCTACCATATCATTCGATTCCAAGGACGAGAAGTGGTTCCTGCATGTCAAAGGCCGCAACGGTGCTAAGGTGGACAGCCAGCCCGTTAAGGCTGGACAGGCTCATCCTCTCACAAGCGGCGAAGTCATCGAGATTGGAAATGTCGAGATGATGTTCGTGCTTCCGTCCGAGATAACTCCACTGACTGTGCATCCCATCTATTTGCAACGCGCTGGAGTCAGTGTTCATACACCACAATCTCGTACTTCGCGCCGACAACCCCTCATTGCACCGGCGCCTCCGGAATACAAACGCCCGGGCACGCCGCCCTCGGCCCAGAGCACTGCCAAATCACCGGCTGCAAGCACGCCGGCCGTCATGGTTGGTGCCAATGGTGTAGATCTGAGCCAGGATGAGAACCAGCATATCAAGCCTCAGTATAGCTATGCTCAGATGATTACACAGGCGATCCTGAACGCACCTGACGGGAAGCTGAATCTGAACGGCATCTACACCTACATCATGAACACATACGCCTACTATCGCCATCAACAGGCTGCTGGCTGGCAGGTAAGTTCTCGTGGCGGCTACTATACCTTGCTGGGCGGTATACTCACTCACTCGACAGAACTCAATTCGTCATAACCTTTCACTGAACAAATCATTTGACAAGGTTGCCAGATTAACCGATGAGCCTGGCAAGGGAATGAAGTGGCAAATTGTCCCAGAAGCAAGAGAGGAGATGATAAGAAACGCCTATCGCGTTGGTCGAGGTGGTCATCGTGGTTCATCTGCCCCCTCATCCCCAAATCAACTTGCCTACATCACACATGGCCCAAGAGACATGGCCTCGAGAGAACCTCCCTCAGCCCGCAGACGAAGGGCATCCCCTCCAGCATCACCACAGCCACCTGGATCCTCTTTGCTAATTCCCCAGTCCACTCCTGATCGATCTTTTGGTAGAAACGCGACCATGATTATTGATGGCAGTCCATTACCGCGTCCTAGGAAGACGCCAGCAAGAGACTCATCGTTTTCGGTGTACAACCCTCAGTCACCCACGCTCACATCTTCATACCAGGAGGAGGGAGGCTCATTCGTCACCCCAGCACCACCCAGGATGCACCCTAAGCTTGCCCCTCCAAGCACAGCACAGAGACCAAGTCAACACATGCCCACCAGCTCACCTGCCCCTTTCTGGAAATACGCAGACATAGGCAGCACACCGTTGAAACCTCTTGGTGGCTACGATGTCAGTCCTACCAAGGCTGGAGGTGTTCTCCCCCCGCAGAGTAGCAGTCCGCCAAGGGGAGACAAGTCGCCTCTTAGCAGTCCTTCTCGACCTCAAAAGTCAAGTCCACAGCCTATTGCTCAACCAGCAGAGGCCGAAGAAGAGCACGGCTTTGATTTAACAAAGTTTGTTGTCCCCATGACTTACTTGAGACTGAGCTAACATAATCACCCAGGGGGTTTCAGAGTATCGGTGCGTATCATGCACCAGTTGGCGGAGGGGCGTCTATCTTGCAAGGCCGTACTTAGGCTTCCTTTCTACACTGGTGTTTCTGTTTCAGGGGGATAATTCACGGAGGCATGAATTGTACTAAACTTCTGAGTACATGATGCCGTCCAAGGATGTTGACGGCACTTATGAATGCAACGCGCCAACGAAAAAAGCATCTCTCCTCGACTTAGGTATCTGCGTGACTAAACGGTCAGCTCAACGATTCACTCGATCTTATAGACCTTTCCGCACCACTGGGGAATCCACGCTCGACAGACTCAAGAGCTCCAAGTGTGAACATGTTATATAAGAGTGAAGATCATCTGGCCAACGGCCTAGAACAGAGCCTTGGATATATACAAATGTTGAGAACGCGCCTTCTGATGCAAATACGTGTGATCGCGCCACCGTGCCGCCAACCGTACCAAACCCAACCAATGCAAGGGCTTCCTTTTTTTCGTGACCAAGCCACCCAGCTCCCACATGATTCATAATGGAATTCCCATGCTTTTTGTTTCACCATCTACTTTTACACAGCGGTGAGTCAGAAACTCGACCACCATAGCATCATAAAGAATTTCGTTAAACTGTCAGCCTATCGCGCTCCAGCTTGGCCTCGCCTCTTAGGGTTTCCACGGCCAGTTCGCTTCTTGGTCTGCTGATGTTCACCACCCTCGATGAACTTGATAAGCTCATCAATGCTGCGGGAGTCAACTTGTGAACCAGTTCCTGTGCGGCCGGGGACAGTAGCATTAGAAGCCGCCAAGCTTGAGGGATTGGTGGTAAACCGAACACCCGTTCGGAGTCTTCGAGCAGCAACGTCCTTAGCATGCTTGGCAATGTTGACAGCATTCTGAGTGAGCTGCTCCAACCAGCTCTCGGCCTCCTTTGTGTTCTTGTCCTCAGGTCCAAGTTCAGCAAGGAAGACGTTGTAAGACTCTCGCATGCGAGTAACAGCTCCCTTTGAGTCGCGATCTAGAGCAAGAGCCTGAGCCAGCTGGAAGAGGAGGGTAGCAGAGTTGATTGACTGTTTGCCGAAAACAGACTCGCATACGCGCAGTGACTCCTCGAACCAGAGTCGAGACTCGTGGTAAGCCTTGAGGTTCTGGAGCATCACAGCAGCATTGTTGAGTGTTGTGATAGAATCAGGATGGTCAGGGCCATAAATGATCTTCCACATCTTGAGAGCGTGCTTGGAGTACACCAGAGCACCCTTACTGTCACCAATCTGGTGGAGGAACAGGCTCAGGTTGAGGTAGTTAAGGAGAGTCTCGGCTGAGTCGACACCAACGGTCCTCTCAGCGACGATGATAGCTTTGCGAGCAAGGTCAACAGCAGCCTCCTTCTCATCGAGCTGGTAGTAGAGCATAGATAGGCTGTTGTAGACACGAGCGACCTCGGGATGCAAGATACCATATATCTGCTCGTGTAGGGAAAGGGATTCCAGGAGAAGCTCCTGGCCCAGTTTCTTCTGGTTTTGGAGAAGAGATATACGGCCAGCCTCAAGCGCCTCTTCAGCGAGGGCGCTGCGAGGGCACGAGTCCTTGATTAAAGGAAGGAGGTCAATGACGTCTTCAGGGCTGAAAGTATGCACACTGGCTGGGGCGGCAGCCTCAACAGGAGAAGCCTCACGAGCCTTGCTCTTCTTCTTCTTCTTGCTGCTACCAGATTCTCCATTGGTCTGGCCGTTGGCAACAAGCTTCTCGACCTTTGCAGGAGCAGCTTCAGAAGTGGTGGCGGCGGCAGCAGCAGCAGCAGTCTCAGCAGTGAAACTGTAGTCCTTGGCTAGAAGCTGAATACCAATTTTTAACGACACCTCACGAAGAAGTTGCACAGGGCGAACCTGGTTGTGCCACTCCTCGTCGAGCTCATATCGGAATCGCTGGAGGATCTGCTCCTCAATGTTCTCCCGCAGACTCTCAGGTGTAACCTTCTCGAAAGACCAGTCGGCATCAGTGTAGAGACTGCGGATGGAAGGATCGAGCTCAGCAACGGGCTTCTCATTGAACCTATGTCCAAGCAGACAGTTGAGGAGATGAGAAACAGCAGCAGGAACAGCAGGGACTGGTAGGTGTCGGAGGTAGACAGCAGAAACATGCTTGAAGGCTCGGGCAACCATATCCTGGACGCAAATGTCGCGCAAGCATCGGAGTCGGCCATCACTAGAGAGCTCAGCAACCTTACCGAGGTATCTGATGTTGATACCGCGCTTGTGTAGAAGTCGGCTCAATGACTGGCCATCCATGGGGAAGCTGATCTCGGACTCGGAAAGATCCTTGAGCAGGTCAGGGATAACCTGTTCGCGGAGATATTTTCCAGCTGCCCTAACCTCTTCCTCATCAGCGGCGAACTCGGCCTTCTCTTCATCAGTCTGAGGAACCTGGCCACTAAAAGCGTCAGGGTTAAGGGCGAACTTGAAGTCCGACAGGTTAGGCTGGTTATCCTCTTCCTTGGAGACTTCACCCTCGCCCTCGCCCTCTTCACCCTTGGCGTCACCCTCTGCAGCCTTGGTCTCACCCTCCTTCTCATTCTTTTGCTCAGCTCGACGGGCAACCTCTTTATCCACCCACTGCTTCAGCTTGTATCGCGAGAATGAGTCGACAAGCTCCGGTCGGAGGACTGTCATGCGGTGAGGGTAGGCATCGCCGTCCTCAGGGAGGCCATCTTCATCCAGCCAAGCAATGTCGAGGGGGCTGATACGGTATAGATCCAAGACATACTTGCGGGCGTCTGTACCCAACAGACCCTTGGTCTCCACGCTGGCCTCCAAGTCAAATCGCTTGCCCTCCTTGTCCCAAACAGGATGCTTCTTGACCTTCAGAGCCTTGGACAGCTGAGCAAAGCCGGGAGCGAACCTCTCATCAGCGGCGACGATGTCCTTGCCGTCCACAGCACCGTAGTCGATCTGGTTCTCACCAGGTTCGCGCTGCTTGAAAATACCGGGAACAATGCTCTGACCAACAATTCGCTTGCCAAGGTAGTCAACAACCACGGTGGCAGGAGTGAAAAGTCCCTCAATATCCAATTGGTTGACGAGCTTCACACCAGCGACATCCTTGCCAGTAGCGACACGAGCCGCCTCATCACCACCCTCAGAAGTAAATGTACCAACACCGTCAGCACCGAAAGAGAAGAAGATGTTGTTGTAGACAAAGATTTGAGCATCTCTGCATTCTGTGGGGTTCAAAGGAGCAATGTCGCCCCGTGCGACCATGACAGCGCCTCGAGTAGCAGCCTCATTATAATCGGCAAAGAGCTTAGAAATGAGTCGTTCTCGGAAGACACGATCCTGAACAGTCTCGCGAGGAAGTTCCTTCGCTGACTGGAACTCTTCATTCCAGTCTCGCAGAGTGTCGGTGTTCTCGACACCATTAAGGAGGTAGGTCTCCTGAGATCGTGCAGGATCAGGAAGATGTGTGCAAAGTGTTGAGTTAGGAGAGGGAACCACCCAAGGAGCAGCGGGAATAGCGTTGGTGATTTGGAAAGTGGCGAGAGGGTCGCGTTGGTTGTTGTAGTCCTGGAGTTTTGTGAAGGACTCGGCGAAGGATGCAGAGACAAGCTCGATCAGGCTCAGCAAAGAGTGAGCTGACTGACCCTTGGGTGCCGGACGAGGGAAGGGATCGAATTTGGCGTTAGATGACTTGTTGACGAAGAAGCCCGAAACGTGAGAGGTGATCTGATATTGCTCGCCTTCGTTGGTGGAGACAACCAAGTAGAGCAAGTGGCCACGCTGTCGGAGGTGAGGAGGAGGAGGGTTCCAGGAAGACAAGGAGATCTGCTTCACTGTCTTCGGAGCGGGCTCAGAGGGAGGAGGGACCAGCTCGGTAAGAGAGGGCACAGCCTGGAAATCGTAGTTTTGAATGGGTGACTCCTCGGCCGACTCGCTGTTGCTGACGGCCTCTGTGGCGACAGTTTCGAAGAGAGACAGTCCCGGAAGAAGGCCCTGGGCCGTGTCGCATCGGTCTCCAGAGGCACCGATAAGCTCTCGAATGCGGACAAAATGGATGCGAGCTTCCTTCTCGGTATATGGGTCCTCAACAACGTGGAATTCGGGAGTAGTGCCGAGGTCAGGAATTTCAGAGAGGGGAATGAAGTCGTTGATCTTCTCGCCGTTAAACTCGAGGTGGAAGCAAGTGTACTGGAATGCGGAGGGAAGGTCAATGATGGACTGTCGAATCTCGTGAACCTGTTCTTGAGAAGAGACCTGGACATTTTTTTGTGAGCTTGAGATTTTGCAGGGGCCTCGGTATAAGTCAATGACGGACCATAATCTGCATCTTGCTAGCATTGGCATCGGGCAAGACGATGGTAAGGTTTATTAACGCTTTGAACCGTTAGATATCCATGTCGTCTATATCGCTAATCGGAGGGATAATCTTAGTTACCTTCAGCGCCAACGTCAACGTCTTGAGCTTCGGCCTCCATGTTGGTCTCGGGCTCCTCGGACGCAGCAGCTGTGAGACATGTTAGCTCGGTTAAGTATAGCAAATCTAATACCAAGAGCAAGTAACACCAGTACAGCCAAAGCAAAAGCTATATTATAGCTCCGTCAGTGACCGAGTTGAGGCTGTTGAGACCCCGGACTTTACAAGCGAGCATTCGACAAGGGCGGTCTAGCTTCGCACAAAAATTATACATACCAGGCGCCTGAGCGGGAGGAGTGGTTTCCTCAGCCATATTGACAAGACGGAGTGTTTAACAAAAGAAGAATAGGTAATGAGGGAGGAAACCAGGCATGGGATATGCACTGGAAGGCTAAGACAATCAATTGAACGACGTTAGTCGAAAGAAGGTGGGAGTAAGGTAGTGACGGAGCGGAGGGGACGAAGAAAAAAATTGGACGGTTAACGCTCGAGTTGTGGTGGGTGCGGCGGCAATGGCCCGGCATTGCATTGGGTCCGGACACTGGAAGTATCCGGTGCTGAACACGCGACAGTGACGGTACTTTAGCCCTCCGGTGCCTTGTACGGTTAAACAAGGTATAGCCCGAGTAGAGAATGTTAGGGCCCCGAAGCCGGTCGACCCCAGAGGGATTGACGGCAGCGCTAGACCAAAAGTAGATGAATGTAAATATTGGCAGATCTCTTTATGCTCCCTGCCTAACAAAACACAACACAGCATCTTCTTTGTCCTTCACTATCTTCAATTCTTTCTTTTGCTTGTTGATCCAATTGCCAATACTTTCTTGGGCATCTCATATGTTTCTTGTCGCTTTGTTATTACTCTAATATCAATTCAGCTACTTCGATATCACCCGAATGCATCTATCATGGCTGATCGCCTATCCCCATCAGCCCACCGTTTAATGAAGGGGGATCGCAGCAACCACCAACAAGATTCACAGCCTTGGACGGCAGCAAGATGCCAGCGCCTGCTACGGCAACTTCAATGTCGTCTAGTTGCTTTAAGAAAACTGGTTAATGAGGCCCGGCAGCCAGCTACAACAACAACCCGCACGAAACGGACGAACACGGAGAATGAAACAACGAAATCGTCAAAGCGAGTGCGGCACACCTATGGAGGACGCCGAGTAACAACATTTCAGTCAAAACCAATGACTTCGCCGATGTTGACACCGCCGCGTGCATTTCGCACTCTCGGCAGCATGAAGATTGAACGTAGTCCTCCAGGGGCTGGGCGAGTCGGGTTTACGACGCCAGTCATGCGCAAGTTCAGATGCGACAATTTGACCCCTGAGACTTCACCCACAAGCTCAAAGCAGACGGCTACGGAATCAAAGTCGCTAGTCGCAGAATTGCAATCACTCCGCCGGATTGTCTCCGATAGTGAATATCGCATATACGATGCCATTTTCAGCTGGCTGCATGGCTTGCTGACCTCAACCGAACCTGTTTCCCAAACAGCACACCCGAAGTCGTTGCTAGGAATGTGTCTTCGCAGGATACCAGATGCGATAGCCGTAATAGAAGAATGGGATCGTCAGACTGCGGCAAAGGAAGGGAAAACTTTCAAGTGGCAATCATCTAAAGCATCGGCAGAACTCTACGATCAACTCGAGGGGTTTGGTACTTCAAGTCTGGGTTGGAAGCCCCTCAAGATTGTTGTCCGTGCGCATGCTCTATGTCTCTTGGCAACTGCTGTGACAGAAGGTCTCCTCGAACCTCCGTTTGTACGACTGTTGGCCGATCTTTGTCTCAGTCTCGACTGTAAGGCAGAAGCCGCGAGACTTGTCTCAAGCCTGAGACTTCCTTTGGCAGCACCTCGTGGTACATCAAGCACCTTGATCGAGAGCAGTACGGTCCAGCCTCTAGGAGTTATAGTAAGAAGCTTGCAAGGTTGGGGAACAATCGGCCCATTATGGGACTGTCTCTCGAGCCTTATCAACACCAAGAAGTTGTCTCTGACCTGGCTGACATCACGGGCGTTTCAGTCAGTATGGATGCGAGGAATTGAAATCCTGCTACATTCCAGAAAACCTGTCCCCTCAGTCGTTGAGTTTATGTGTAAAGCTCTGGACCAACTTCTGTTGGACAGTGGTAAAGCGAAGGAGACAGAACAGCCTACAGAGGATCAGACACTGATCAGTGTTCTGGCCGCAATGACGGCAGCGATATGGACATTGGGTGTTGATATGAGTGATGAAGAGCCTTGGAAAGCTCACGCAATTCGACGACTAGTCTTCGCACTCGAAATGTGTGTGACACAGCAACGAACTCGTCGTGGGGCGTTTCGAAGCAGCGGATTTTTGACACTCGTTTTAGCCCGATTCTTGGCCACGAGTTTGATCGACGGGAAAGTGGGCAGTTTATCAGCGAGGAACCTGGCGATTTACGACTGTGTGAAACCGTTGACAGCAAGAAACGGTTCCCCAACTAAACCTCAGTATCGACAAACTCTTTTACTGGCTTGCTCTGTTGCACAATACCGGGGACAAGCATGTGGCCTGGCTTGCCACGACGTCTTGTCTGAGATTCGTATACGTTTAAATGAACTGAGACTGCCTGATTGGTTTCAAGAAGGTCTGGTGTCCGACGGGGCATTTGTTTTGGCACAGAAAACGAAGGACCTCCGAGATGTTGCTTTTGCTGAAAGATTTCCCACCGCTGGCAAGGGCATCGTCGAAACAAGCACGATGTTCTCGGGCTGGAAGTGGGAGGAAGGGATTGGCGAATGGGTTCTCCCCAGCCCCGGCAAGGAACGACGAAGCGAGCTGAGACAGCAAAACCAAAGTCGAGACGGAACGAGCTACAGAACAGGCACAGATCGTCGACCAGATAGTCGAGCCCGGACGACAGGCCTGAGTGGGAAGACGGGCCGCAATCTCAGGCGCAGAAACGACCAAGATAGCTCGGTAGGAAGTGACAAGGATGCTGGCAATCATGATGATACGGACGACACCGACAGGGAGGATGAGAATGATACGAGCGCAACCAGCATTACGAATATTGACGAAGAGCAAGACAGCGGAGATGAGCTTGGCGAGTGTACACAGATGATGGACTACAGCCCCAGGAAAACATTGGGACGAACACATGGTATTAACGGCAGTGACAGAAGCAGTAGCGGAAATATCAAGACCGTGAAGAGAGTCAAGCGCTTGGATATTGCAAGGACGTGGCAGGAAAACAGGCCTAATAGAGTCGCTGTAGGAACATCATTGGCAGAGCCTGGAGAGGACGATATGGATGACGAACTCAGTATACTTTGAGCTTGACAGAGACCGTACTAAGTTAGGATGTAGGGATAATACGCAATCACTCTCATAGAGTCTCGGGTTTACGCCTTATCTTTTGTTTTGCTTTTTTGTTTTCTTGGTGTTGGCAGCCAGGGATCATACGCATACATATGCACATGTAATGAATTCGTCTCAGTGCTCGTCTCAGGCTTTGACTGGAGAATAATCCTCCGCCTCTCAGGAGCCGCGGAAACGGTTACGATAACATCGGTCATGGTGGGGCATGAGGCACTTGAAACCGCCATTCGATGTCATTGCTGGGTCAGGCTGGGTTCGGTTGGGAACAATCTCTGGAGACTTGATCAGCAAATGGATGATGGCCCATAGTTTTACTGTACAGTACCTACATGTATTGCATTGCCGCTGAGTCGTGGTTAGTTGGAACTGGACCACGCACGTCCTTGTGAGGGCTACAAATGGAGTATCCTCCGGTATAAGAGAGATGAAAGACTTCCAAAATTAAAGTATTTGTCGTAAAAGTACTAAAAGAGAGTTTAAAATTAGCGGGGCGTTGAAGTTTTAATAAGATCATAATCCCCTAACAGTCAGTTCTTTAGACATACTCGAACAGCCAAGAAACTGATTACCCAGAAGCTGGGAAAGCCCTTGTTTCAGAATCCCAGTTGTGCCCCGCGGTGCTAGGATATCAGATGTCCTTCCGCCACTCGGAGCCAGCGCCACAGCCATCTCCCCTGTTCAATGCATCGTGTCCCGCGCAACTGCAACGCAGACGCTGACTGGGCCAGTTCGCTAGTAGAGCCGCCGGGGGGTTCCTAGATTGTGCAGGTTCGCCCAATGACATGGTCAGATCAGGCAATCTCGAATGCGTCGATGAACATCTTGAAACTAGATGCCCCTGAGACTAGAGGCTAGGCTTAGTGGTCTCGCAGCTGGCCCCAGCTGTAACTCGGTCACTGTCGTAGTGCTGCAGCTGGCTGGTCACTGGCAGATGGGCCCCTCAGTGGGATACTCAGGGATAGGAAGCGGGATAGGTACAGCCAGCTGATGGACTGGGTTGCAAATGAGAGAGCAAGGGACACTGCATGGCCACTGTTTCTACGACAAGCCTACACGCGGCCTTGAATATGATCTGCTTGAGCCATGATTGCTGGGGAATTTAGTATAGACCCAATTTATCTCGCAAAATACCCCCTGCTCACTCTTAACACTATCCCTCCCTTGGCCTCCGCAATCGTTTTTTCAAAACTCTTCCTTGCCTTGTCTTGTTTCGTCAACCTTGACGTCTTCAGTTCATTCCTAAAGAAGGCGTAGGAATTGTTTGTTTCGGAGCTGGTTTCCATTCAGACACACACGCTCTCTCGTCCCTTCGTTCATTTATTCACCGGTTGGTGTTAGTGCTGCGGCTACATTACGGTCCCTTGGCCCCATCACTGTCGACAGCGCCCTCTCTCTCCTTCTCTCTTCTATTTCTCTTCGCCGCTTCTTCGACCATTCTACTCGATTCCTCCAGGGGGGGTTTTTTTCTTCTTTTACTTTTCTCAACTTTTCACTTCGACACCTCGATCTCATTGTTTTTGTTCTCCGTCATTCCCTTCTTTCTTCAGTCGCAATGAGTGCCGGAAACTCACTGCTGCCGCGAGGCGGTTACGAGCTCACACCCGAGCAACAACTCGCTAAAGAAATCGCCGAAACCACCAACGGAAACCTCTCCAAGTACCTCATGATCGTTTGTGGTGCTGTCTCTGCTGCTGTTATTGTCTGGAAGGTCTGCGAGCGAATTATCCGACTTACTCGACATGTTTCTTGCTTGAACAACGACAAGCAGCGCTACTTCGCTATCCCCAACCAGAAGTTCGCGGCCCTGAAGCGCCACCTTCTTTACGCTCCCGTCTTCAGCAAGCGCCACAACCGCGAAATCCAGCTAAGCAAGGCCATCAACGTTGGAACTCTGCCCACCCGTTTCCAACTGCTTTTCCTCGTGTCCTACTTCGTCTCCAATGTCGTCTGGTGCGTTATCGACATCGATTATTCCGCCGATATGGCCACCGCCTGCGGTGTCATTCGCAACCGCACTGGTGTCCTCTCAACTGTCAACATGGTATGAATTGAATTGAATTGCATTACATTGTATATTGAGAATCGCCAAGCCAATGAATGCACTTTGTAGTGCTTAGCTTGGGCATTCTAAATCTCACTAGTACATGCCACTAACCTTATTTCCATTTCAGGTCCCTCTCTTCCTTCTGGCTGGACGAAACAACCCTCTCATCCCCCTCTTGAACATCTCCTTTGACACCTACAACCTAATCCACCGTTGGTTTGGCCGTATTGTCATTCTTGAGGCTCTCGCTCATACCCTTGCCCACTATGGTAAGAACGGTTGGGTCTTCACCCCTCCTGCGGGCAACTTTATCCTTCCCGGCTTTGTTGTAAGTCACTTCAATGACATTTATTAACGTCCATCACGTAAATGAAAATTTACTAACGCCTTCTAGGCCACATGCTCCTTTGTCTTCCTCGGCATCCAGGCCTCCAGTCCTCTTCGCCATGCCTTTTATGAGATCTTCAAGGCTCTCCACATCCTCGCTGCCACCGCCGCCGTTGTGGGATTGTACTATCACTTGTCCGCATCCCCTGGTCTGTTCAAGTGGCTCTGCTACGTTTATGGTGTGATCGCTCTCTGGAGTTTCGACCGCACCTATCGTATTTGGCGTGTCATTCGCTCCCACGTTGGAGGTTCGCGCTCCCGGACCATTGTCGAAGCCCTCCCTGGAAATGCCGTGCGATTGACCATGACTCTGGCTCGCCCATGGAACGCCACCCCTGGACAGCACGCCTATCTCTACATGCCCGCCATCAGCTACTGGCAATCTCACCCCTTCTCCGTCGCCTGGTACGATGGCGTCGAGGATGTTAAGAGCGACCGATTAGCCACTACTAACCAAGACCTTTTGGCTATGCAACAACAACGGGTTTCTTTCATCATCCGAGGCAGAACCGGCATGACTGACAGCCTCTACAAGAAGGCAGTCGCTGCCCCTGGAGGTCGTTTCGAGACAAGCTGCTTCGCCGAGGGCCCTTATGGTGGACATCACTCTTTCGACTCTTACGGTACTGTGGTTCTCTTCGCTGGAGGTGTCGGCATCACTCACCCCGTCCCCTATATCAAGCATCTTGTTGAGGGCTACTCCGAAGGTACTGTCGCAACTCGAAGGATCTTGTTAGTCTGGACCATTCAGACTCCAGAGCATCTGGAGTGGATCCGCCCCTGGATGACTGAGATCTTGGGCATGGACAAGAGAAGGGATGTTCTCCGAATCATGCTCTTTGTCAGCCAGCCTCGCTCCACCAAGGAAATCCACAGCCCCTCGTCAACTGTCCAGATGTTCCCTGGACGACCCAACATCAACACTCTCTTGGGTATGGAGCAAGAGCACCAGGTTGGAGCCATGGCTGTTACAGTCTGTGGCCCTGGTGCTCTTAGTGACGAGGTTCGCCTGGCTGTTCGAAACCGCCAGGACCGATCCCACATCGATTTCATCGAGGAGGCGTTCACGTGGTAAGCTTAACAGCGGGTATGAGGTGTTTGGGAGTTTTGGCATTTCCTGGCTAGTCCAGTCCATAATTCCCAGCCATAAGCAACAGCACTGGCTCTCACTTCTGAACTCTGGGAGTTTTCAGGGATCCAGATGTTTCCAGTCCATCTTTGGACATCTTGCGAAGCAAGGCTCAATTTTGAGATCAATTTCATGTATTGTACTTTAGATCGAGGTGTATCTACGCTCCTTTTATGTCTTTTGGAGGACCAGCACTCAATAGCACTAAAACAAGTAACGCCCATAAGTGTGTCTTGTACTAAATGTGACGGGACTGATGAATAAAGCTACAAAATTTCATCAACACCAACAAATGTTATGGTCTGGTTGGCTACTTAAGTTTGGACTAAGTTGGATGAAGACGTACTCATAAGGTGTTGTTGGATGAGAATCAGACAAGCCTTTGTTCTTTTTTTTTTTTTTTTTTTTTTTTTTTTTTTCAAGTTATTAAGGGCGATAGGGTCCATATTTGTTAAGAGCTTCTGTATCCAATTTCGACAGGGAACACGAGTTTGAGTGTCTCAGCGCTGGGTCAAATGATGGCTATCTCTAGAGATCAGAGTCAGCGTTTTCGGTCACCTGCCGAGACGGCAGACAAGTCACTTGATCAATGTCACGTTCAGACACAAATCCAACACAGTCTAGTGTAAATAGTGGATAATGTACTTCGAACTATGCGTTGGTGGTTGACTATTGAACAGCAAGTGAACGACTTCTCAACCCTATCGCCCTTAGGGTGGGAGGCTGGAGTTGATGGCAATTGATCTGAGCAGGGAATGAAGAGCCGATAATAGCTTTGTGAATTGTGATACGACCATAATTATGCACATGTCACCCTTCGAGAAGTCTGGTGGCTGGGATCTCGCTTGTCTCGCTGTGACCCGCATAAACTAAACCCGGTTCTCCACCAAGAAATAAAAGGTACATCGACTTGGCTCGACCATGTACCTCGAGGTAACGCGTAACGCGTAGCACACAAGATGGGGACGTGAGGGCGCTGGAGATGGATCTAAGGGCTAATGCAGGTAGTGCATGCATTTAGTGAGGCGACGACTCCGCATTCAGGTCAAGTGTCTGAACCCTGCATTTGCAACCCTCTGTGCTGCGGCTACGTACCTCTACTCCGCCTTTTACATATTAGGTTGGAGCTTATCAGCTCTTTGTTCTTATCAGTTTCTGGGCTGACCTTCTCAGCCGTCTCATCCCCCATCTTCCACATTCACTCTTGAATAACATCAACAACCACTGAAGTTTGGCCGTCGGTAATCGGCCATCTCTTCAACATGGCGTCTAGGAGCCTCATCCCATTTCTCGTAGCCATGATGCTGCTCACAGGTGTTTGCAACACCTTGTTGACCAAGTATCAGGTATGACGACATGCGCTGCGCATCCGCTGTTCCGCCATGTTAGCAGAGCTGTAACTGACTCACCTCTCCATAGGACAACCAATGTGTTCGAAACTGTGGCCCCGATGACAATTCAAGGAAGCGCGCTTTCTTCAACCAGCCGGTTCTCCAAACCGCTCAGATGTTCATCGGCGAGATGGGCTGCTGGCTGGTTGTTGGCCTCATGGCTCTCTGGCGACGGTTCAAGGGTTCTGCACCAGAAGACCGAGGCTATCAAGCTGTTGATACCGAGGAAAATGGCGATGCTGAAGCTGCGCCCCAAGCCGACGATCGCACTAAGCTCCTTCACACCGGCCCATCCATCTTGAGGGGATACCGAGTTACCTTGCTTGCTCTGCCCGCTATTTGCGACATCTGCGGTACCACGCTCATGAACGCTGGACTTCTCATGGTCGCTGCATCCATCTACCAAATGACACGAGGTGCTCTCGTCTTGTTCGTCGGCCTCTTCAGCGTCGTCTTCCTCAAGCGACACTTGCACCTCTTCCAGTGGCTATCCCTCGTCGGTGTCGTTCTGGGTGTCGCAGTTGTTGGTTTGGCGGGAGCTATTTGGCCAGATGAGAAGCCCGAGAACTTCATTGGACAACCCGAGGAGGACTCGGCTACTGACGGAGGTCTTTCAGACGCTGCCAGAGCCATTGTGGGTGTTTTGCTTATCGCTGGTGCCCAGATCTTTACAGCCACTCAGTTCGTCCTCGAGGAATATCTCCTGGAGAGATCTACAATTGACCCAATCAGAGTGGTCGGCTGGGAGGGCATCTTCGGTTTCAGTGTTACCCTCCTTGCTATGCTTGTTCTGCATGCCACTATCGGCTCCACTGAAGCTGGCAAATATGGATATTTTGACATTGTCGAGGGCTGGCGCCAGATGACCGAAAACAAGCAGGTCCTCATTTCTAGTTTTCTCATCATGATCAGCATTGGGTGAGTATCTCGTCGACCAGATTTGGATAACCAAACACTTACATTGCTACTAGTGGCTTCAACTTCTTTGGCTTGTCCGTTACACGAAGCGTCAGTGCTACTTCTCGATCTACCATTGACACTTGCAGAACCCTGTTCATCTGGATCGTCTCCCTTGGCTTGGGATGGGAGACTTTCAAGTGGCTCCAAATTGTCGGTTTCGCCCTGCTTGTTTACTTCACCTTCTTGTTCAACGGTATCGTTCAGCCTCCTCTGGAGTTCCTCAGAGTCCCAGATGAAGAGGTCGAGGAGCTCTTGCCCGAGGAGCCCATTGAGCACCTTTAAGTGAAGCATTCTGTGCTGCGACACTACATCATATCATGTTGAGCCAGAGTTTTGGAATCATCTGCATGTTCGAACGGCGTCCAGGTTTGGAGTATAGGATTTAGTCGAATAGTTTATCATATTGTAATTCAGATCCAATAGCTAAGAAACTTAACTATCTCTGGTTTGTCCTTGTCATGGTCAAAAGCAGTGTTTAGGCCACCCAAAAATGCAGTCAACGCCTGTGCATCCAATATCCAGATAACGCCTGAGACAAAAGCAGCCAACGAGCACGCTGGGAGGTGCCTCGACAGCCAGGCCTCAAGTAACATTACATAGCAGCTCAGCCTCAAGAATAAACTTGCCCTCCTTGTACTTCTCCGAAGATTCGTAGGCCTTATCGTACTTCCATCCAACGGTCTCCTTGCATTGACGGCATGTAATATCACGGACTACGTGTCGACCGGTCGTCATGTTACGTTCGTTCGGAGGACCCGTCTCGATATTGACCACGTTGTGAAAGAGGTAGGCCTTGCCATGTTGACCACGGAAATTCTGGTACCGGCATCAGCGGACAGGAACCTACAGGGGAGTTAAGAGGTTGGGGAGTTGGAGGACAACATACGCGGCTGATGATATCCTCATGGTTAGCAAGATGGGCCTTGCATGTCTTGCAGCCGTAGATCTTGCTGCTATTCAGATAGGTGTTGTAAGCCAGCCCCATGATGCGGGGCCCTGAGGCAGACGAAGGGCGATGCCAAATAGAAAGAGTATTGGAGGTGCTTATATACTGATATTACGCAAAGTTGAAGTTGTCGAGATGTACCGTGAACTTGCTGCGTGTGTCTAATAAGTTGACAAGGGAAAGTTGAAGGAACAGTGGAGAAGGTTCACGATAGGTCACGGTAGGAATGGCACGTCATGAGGCCGGAGTTAGCTAATGCGGGTACGTCCCTCTTTAATAGTGAGGCGGAGGCCGGGGTTAGGTGAATGGAAGCGGGGTCTGCATAATAAGGTAGTCAGACAAGAGAGTCTCGGCCTTAGTGAGATAAAGTTGAAATGGCTGTATATCACGGTCTTCAGAAAGCCTCATAGAGTCTTGAATGACGATGTCTCTATATCCACAGTTGGTCTGGTTTTCATACATTTGGCGCAGCAGTGAGTACCTAGTCGATAAGGCCAAGGAAATTGTTATAAGAACTGGTTGCCTCATCGGGTCCAGTCTGTCAAATACACAAACAACCATCCATGAACGTACATATCACGAAGAATAGCTAAGGCACCTAAGTACTAAATTTGATGTTGTATCCCAAATTATTTTATATATGCACGATACGGTTACGCTATCGGCAACCTCACCCAGCGCCTGTTGCTACTGTAAAGCGCACATGCATGAAATCAGTGAAACCACCACCCTTTACCATCATTAGCCAACCAAGATTTGCCATTTACGCCTGGACATGTCGAACAGATGTGCAACAAGAATATCACTTCTTTGCCTTTTCCTTTTTCTTCTTCTTTGCTTCCTCAGCAGCCAAGTCTTTGTCCTTGATATTGTTGTAATGCCACACACCACGTTCCCGATCTTGTTGTAGTAGCTTCTGGTCTTCTTCTGAAATGGGGACGCCTTCAATGCCCTTAACTTTCTTCCCTTCGAGAAACATGACAAGCCCTCCAATGGCCGCGACAATACAAGCCAGTGCTACAAAAAGACCTGTAGACCAACTGGGACGATCGTAACGGTTGAGGCCCCACATGAATCCGGACAGGACGCACTGCAGAAACGTGTTCCATACCATCAGCCAGATAACGGCGTCCATTCTTGTGATGGGTGTTGACGGAGCGCGCACGCCAGTCAGCGGAGCGTCGGGGATCTTGTCTTCTGGAAACGGGCAGGCGAGTGATGAGGCTAGTTCGGGCGCAGACGAGATATTATGGGGCCCTATTTGAGGATCAATCTGATCGGACCCTGGGAGACGGAACCATCCTCGGTGAATGCCTGCCAATCGTCGAAGGGCAACTTCCTTCTTCTGGAACCGATACTGAAGCAGGAAATACAGATCACGGAAGCGCCATGGAGCAAGACCAAATCCTGTAACACAGAAGAGAGCATTCAAAATCTGGGAGTCCCACTCTATCCATTTGCGCCTGGGGGAGTTGATGTCGTTGCAAGTCGGAACGCACATGGCGGGTGAAGCATTGCTGGATTGCTTGTTAGCATGGTAGACCTTGAGGAGAAGAGATACAAATCATAAACTTACCAAAGCAGCAAGAAAAGCATTCCACCCCACGCAACGACATTCAGACCGTATATGGTAACAAGAAACCCGGTTGGTGTCCGTACATAGTTCCAGAAAGCGATCAGTCCAAGTTTCGTCGACTGCCCAAACGAATGCTTTGGTGGGAAATGATATCCATTGTCGAAAGGAGCCGCGGCAGCAGGCTCGCCAGTCAAGTTTCGCCTGGGGGACGCGACGCTTGCATTCGCCTTCTCTTCGGGCGGCTCTTCGTTGACAGCTGGGAATGTGCTCTGTCTGGATGTGTCCCCAAGGGACTGGTTTGCTTGCATCGGTATCGAGGTGTCTGATGGCCTTCGCGCCACAGTCTGTCGCGAGAATATGGATGCTGCGATGGTTCCTGTAGCGGCCATAAACCCTTCAGGGGGGCCGGAAACTTCGAAACTTTGGGAAACTCTGCGGAGACGACCACTCAAAGATGAAGAGGCCGCTGGACGATTCTCGACGACAGATGAAGAGTCGGCGTTTATGCTTGTATGGTCGGGGTTTGGTGACGCATTATCGAGGCTTGGAAAGGGTTCGGTATCTGTGCCATTATAGGAAGGTTGCCCAGAGTTTGTCATGGTGGCTATGTGACTTGGCGACCCTAGATTGAGCGCCTGAAGAACTGTAATCGAAGAACGAGGATTAATATTGTGTGCAATTGGTGCTTGTTTCAGTGAATCAAGATGTCTGTCTATACAGGTACTAAGATATAATAGAGAGAATGGAATGCGATTGTGATCCACATCAACGTGCCTAGCAACGGTGGGACTTGCCCATTTATCTAGATCCTTTCTCAGGGTCTAATGCCAACGTGGATAGTGGATGTCAATCACTAGGTACCGAGCTACTCCGTACCTAGGTGTCTAAGCACTGAAGCTACTGACGGTTCACGGCAACGCCGGGGGGATCACCATTGGTCAATCACAGGCAAAGCGAAGTTCCCGCTGAGACACAAAAGTCTAAACGACCCTAATTCTAATGGAACGAGCATGTGAATATGTGAATAAACGGAAGTTCACTTCGTTCCCGTTCAATCATGAAGGTCCGTTGGATGTGCATATGCCCCCTCCCCACTTCTTCATAGGTATTGCTATCCACCTTCAGTCGATCCATAAAAAAAAGTTAACATTTACCTCTCCGTACAAGGTCTAGAATCTCCATCAACCTCTCTTACAACGGGTTCTCGGCCTTTCAACGTTCGTTCGCTACTATTGTGAAAATCCTCACCAATTTCTCAAGCTCGGGTCTTTCTTTTCCTCATCGCAGAGCCGCGCCTCGTCCTTTCACACGCATAATTGGCTTCCGCGCACACACTGCCTCTTGGTCCTGATCTATCAAATTTCATCATCCGCCTCCCTTGGCACTCATTACGTGGACATCATATAAGGGTCAGCAATAGTCATGCTCGACATGGATCCCCGAAGTGACCCGGTTTCAAACGTCACTTCAACAGTTGTATACAACCTGCAATATCAGCATGATTGGGTCTCCCTCAAAGTCCATAAAACAACAGCTCAGCGACCTCTGATCAGAGGTTTGCCGCCGAAACGGCTCTACACCCATCCTGATGACCAGATCGCTGCTCTGGAACGTGAGAGGGCCACCGGGGAACCTCTGGATCAGACACCAGAGCTCGAATGGGTGTTGGCAGTGCATCCCGAAGAGAAATGGTGTATCAAGAGATTCTCCGAGGTTTTTGACTCTATCGAACGCAATGGCCCGCGAGAGAAGAGGCTTGTTCTGGCCATCGTACATAACGATTCCACGGTTGTCTACTATCTGATGCATGAGGGCATGGTCAAGCCTCGACAAAACTAATCGTCGACGTCTTAATCCGGGCTTATATTTTGCGTTACAATGTGAATACTACTTTCTGCGTCTTACGCTGCTCAAAAAGAGTGTATCCTTCCGGAGCCTGTGCGAGCGGCATGATGTGGTCGAACAGGAAGCTCACGGTGATGTTAGCTGTTGAAGCATCTCCAACGGTAGTTCAAAAACTCACCCAATCTGGTCTTGCTTCTGCTCCAGCAACTTGAGGGCTTCGTCAAAGACGCTGCGGACTGGGCAGCGACCCATCTGCACTCGAATGTTCTTTCTGCAACAAAGTCAGCCAGTCAGTTCTCTTTTCGGACCAATACACAAAGCATCCCAAGGCGTTACATACGTATACGCATCGTCGCCCGTCCACGGAATCTGCGTTGTGATGTTAGCTCCTGTCCCTGGCCATCGTTCTCTTCTGCTATCATACCTCCTTGTTGTGGACACCAATGCTACTAATAGCACCAAAAGGTCGCACGATATCGAATGCAGTCCTCAAAGCTGGGGACTGGCCAACAACTTCAACAACTATATCTGCGCCTCGACCTTCTGTCACCTCCTTTATTCTAGCTTCCAACCCTGCTCTGTCTGTCTCAAAGTTCAGGGGCTCTGCACCCAGTTTTCGAGCTTGCTCCAGACGACTGTTGACACTATCGATGGCAAAGAGGTGGCGAGGCTTGAAATAGGTGGCTGCTAGGATAGCACAAAGCCCAACCGGGCCACAACCTATGACGACTAGTGTGGCATCTTGAATGTTCTGGGAAGGGATCAGTTCTGCGGCGCTCTTTACACCATAGAATCCGGTGGGAAAGATGTCTGCCATGAGAAGGAGAGCCTGGTCTGAGATAGTCCCGGGGGCTTTGACGGCAGTTCCATCGGCCATGGGAATCCGAACGTACTCGGCTTGTCCTCCATCAAGAGTTTCACAGCCGAACAACTGGCTCTCAACGCAACGGGCTGAGCAACCATTGTTGCAGAAGAAACAGTTGCCGCTGTAGTTTCTTATGAGCGCGAGAACCGGACGGTGGAGAAGAGAGCTCACCAGGAAGCTGTAAAGGGAGCAACAACCTTGTCACCGATGTTGATTGTCTTTACAGCTGACCCAATCTGGACGACCGTTCCGGTGAACTCGTGGCCCATGATGAAGCCAGTATCTGAAGGCTGATGACCACGGTAGATGTGAAGTTCCCTGGGGCTCTAGTTAGCAAATAGGACTGCATTTTGAGGGATGATGGCGCCCTTACGATCCACACAGGCCAGCGGCATGAACTTTGATAATGATATCCCTCTCATCTCGAACTATATCGAGTTAGCTGTAGTCGAAATAGCTTTCATTCAATAATGACAGGTCTGAAGCTGGGTGACTGGTCAACTTACTCTGAAGCACTGGCCTGTCCTGCACTGATATTTTATACAGACCATCGAAAACCACGGCCTTCATGGTTGATGGCAGAGACATGATGTTGGTTTACGGGTTTGTCAAGGTCATTAACGATGATGTAAGAGATTGGCTTAGATAAGTGACTACGAACAGTTGTCTGTGTTGGCGCAAATTGCACAGCGAAGTCCTCGCCAAGGGGGCTAGTTGCTTCGAAATAAATACCAATTGAGTTGTTGTAACTTCACTGAAAGATCAAATACATTAGTAGTTTTGTGAGGTCCGAGGTGGGGTTACGTGTTCCGCCATCGGCGGAAGATAGCAGGATTTGTGGTATCCGTACTGCAGTGGGGTATCATGATAAACTTGCAACTGCTCTGCATGTCATGGGTTGAAGTTTGAATGTGAAGGGGGATTGGACTAATGAAAGTTCTCAATCCGTGACCATGAAGGCGATGAGCATGTCGTTTATACAGTCGATAGAGTATAGAGAACAACATAATATGGTTGGCGACCATGGTAGGTACCTAAATATACCTTTAAGGCTTGGGATGAATGCTACTGTAGCAGTTCCTGCGGGCCAAATGCGGTATCTGGTGGTTATGACTGGACATAGAGGAAAGACCATGAACTGGAACCAATGATCTGAATACTTCAATTAGTTAGATGGTATTGAATAGTCGGATATTGGTGTACTCAATGTTGAATGCATTATCTGCTAGTCGGACTTATAATGATGGTCATTAATAAGTACTACGGTACTCAAATACATCGTGGTCTTGCAACTTCTCATGTGGTTGGCCAACTACCATGGGTTAACGAGTCAGTCACAGCAAACTTCAGGCTAAGACCCGGGGCACCCTCGACTAGGCCTAGACAGTTAATTTGGGTGTGTATGATTAACGAAGAAAGCCAATCATTGGTCAGGTGAGAGGCTCGCTGACTGACACTTCTGCCCAATTTCGATAATGGGACGGGAGCGAGCTTTAGAAGCATGTAACCGTGAGGTGACAGATTCACTGCGTCATTTAAGTCACGAGTTTCTATCAGATTTCTAGAACAAAACCAAGCCCCATCAATCAATTGTCTTTGTCCTTCTTAGTTTACCTACATACCCTGCTGCTGTACACATCGAGCCCTCGCTTATTTTACCTTCTTTGTTATTGCATTAAAGTAGCCAAGGGTGCTCGCTTGCTTGCTATCAGCTCCCGCGGCCGGCAACGCAGAAGCGGTCATGGCATGGTCATTTCAGTTCCAGGATGAGAGAGAGCCGCTTTTTGTGGGAAAATTGCGGAGGGTCCAATAACAACGAAAAACGGCCCTTTTTTTTTTTCCTAATCTTGCGACTGAAGAGAGCCCCAGTCGGGACACGGACAGTGCGTGATATTATCCGATACACGGTAGCCGGATACCCCACAACCTGAAGGGGCACGCACTTTGAGGTTACCCACTTTTGTCCAAGTATCCACTTCCCCTCGTCCTGCGGCTGGGGCAGTCTCCGGGGTTACCCAATCAGACTGCGATTCACAGGGCGGGACAGTCCGTTAGAGAGCGTTGAGTGCGCGAGATATTTATCTGACGGACAATGGATGTCAGACGAGGCGGCTCTTTTGGCTCGGTACAGATCATCACGCCTAAATCCTTCCGAATGATCACGAGGTCATTTTCGTGTCTGCCAGATGAGAAGATATCAAAGATGAAAAGGACAAACAAGACTAACCGACGACGAGTCGAGTACCGGTTCGAGACTCACTATCTTACCTGGCATACGTACATACATACTAACTAAGTCTTTGCCCATTCGGCCTCGTGCCAATGCATCACATCACACACATGTCGACACGGCAGTGGACGTTGAGGCTTAGACGGATCACCCCAGTGGGGTATCAAGAGAGGGGAAGGGAGGCCTCGGCGGACGCATCCTGAATTTTGACCTCTCTTTTTGGCCATGACTTACTCAAGACTTGAGTCTGTAGCGAGCACTCCGTATACCTGAGACAGATGCGACAATATAAAGACAAATCTCGAGCTAGAGAGACTCTCGCTGCAGTTCAAGGTGAGGCTCATTCTGTGGTACAAGTGGCATCCAATCCATATCATCGAGGCCAGTCCGTCCCTCCGTCACACAACCTTCATGTATGTATGTCGGCCAAGCGTGCATAGGTAATAATAAAGGAGGATTCAATAAAAAGATCTCGCTAAAGACACACTACTTTGGAAATGATCCAATTACTCACAGAATTACCCATAATGGCGCTGTCGGGTGGCCTGCACTAGCACAGAGGAGCACCAAAGCCAGCCATTCAGCGGAGAGGCTGCTCAGACATACGACGGACGTGCCGCGTTCTGTTTCTGTCATTAAAATTTGTGCCCGCCCCAGGTCCCCAAGTCCGTCCAGTCCAGTCAGTCCAGCCAGTGAAGGTCCAGGTCCAGTCCCCAGGTTCAAGGCTCAAGGGCCTGCCAGGCCAGCCGCAACAGCAGAGCCCCATCCCGGACCCCCCTGTCCTCAGCCGACCTACCACATGTTACAGATAACCAAGGGCCGAATATTTACCACCTTTTACCCCATCCCGCATCTTCCCCATGCCATTGCCAATGCCATGCTCCTGCTGGCCCTTGAGTTTGAACCCTTCTAACCTTCCCGGGACCCCAGCCCCGGCGAGTCCTCTCCTCACTCCTCACTCAGGGAAAGATCTCTTCCATTCTTTCCCACTTCCAGTCCTTCCTACCTAATTCAAACATCAATTCGGGGCGTAGTTGGCACTGTGCTGTACCGTGCAGTACTGCCCGTGCCCATTTTCCGTGTCTTGTAGCCTCCCCCGTCTCCTGTAAAATGGACGCTCCTCAAACCCCGTAACATGGTGTCAACAAGTGGAGGCATACTCCATACTCACTAGGAAGGAGCAGGACCATGAGCAGTAGTAGCCTGGGCGGGTTAGCAATGTACTTAATTACTGTACATGGACAGATAGG
The DNA here is from genome assembly GCA_013186775.1 of Fusarium dlaminii. Classification (NCBI taxonomy): domain Eukaryota; kingdom Fungi; phylum Ascomycota; class Sordariomycetes; order Hypocreales; family Nectriaceae; genus Fusarium; species Fusarium dlaminii. The sequence goes on along the minus strand of JAAOAL010000132.1, from coordinate 16,233 downwards.
TAGGGCTCCAGCTCCCAGGAATAAGGTAAACTTAGCAAATACATTCAATCCCCCGGATTTTTTACTTTGCTCCGCACTCTTCCTTCTGAAATAACTCGGTAAATCGAGTTTGCTCATACGTCCCGTTATTCACCTCTCAGGTGTTACCTTAATCTTATACATACGGCACGACACAGTACCTCGCCTCATTTGGCTGTTGTGCTGTACATACATACACACACTTACCTGCCTACCTACCTTACCTTACATATCGGCGCCTCAGGTCTGACCTCGAGGTTAATCTTGCCAATCAAAGAGTCCCTTCAGTATCATCTCAATCGGTCTTACTACTGGTCACATCCCCCTGGGTCAAACGACAACGGAATATCTAGCGATTCAACTCCGCTTCTCTGTGTGTGTGTTATCGCGCAAGCGCTCATTTGGACGACTATCATATCGACAACGGCTGCACTACATCCCCCAAATTACGCGCATTACCACGTCTAGATTCACCACCGTATTTAGCCACGCTCTTTTCGCATTCAGCCTGGCACTTCAAGTTCACCGCATTTACGCCGCAAATCCCACCTAACCTGCGCTTACAGTCATATTCGCGACTCACATCCGACCTCAACCTGCCTGGACAACTTACCGGCGCCAATAACTTTACTGTTCTCATTTTGACGCCGCCTGGGTGGCATTTGTTGCTCATGCTGAGTAACCAACGTTAGTATACGAATATCCGCTGGCAAGTCGTCTGCCCAGAGTTGTGCGCGCACATCTGCTTCCAATTCCACGATATCATTATTCGACCGCTTCTTCTCTTCGCATCCTCCGACTCACCAAGCTTTCTTTGGTTGTGCAGTTACCGTTCAAGTCGCACCACGGCCATTCACCAGGCGCAAGATCCCGCCGACTGATCAAGAGCTCCCGAACGCTTTAAACCCCCCACGAGGGGCCATGGCGAGTTGAGCAACCACCGTCAACGCGACAAAGATGACCACAGCTACGCACCACCAGCACCAACCACCACAACCCCATCTCGGCTTCGTTGTCGATACATACGATCCGGATGACGTGGTTTCTCGAGGAAGCCCTCTCATGACCCCGCTTCGTCCAAAGCTCGAGCCGTCTCCAAGTCCTCCCCCAGATATTCCTGCAGCTCAAGTCAGTCTGAGTCCCACCTCTATCGACGGTCACGGCAAGTCTAATCGCCACAAGGTTCGTCCCACTTCTGGGGATGCTGTCCTAGTCGCATATCTCGACAATGGACGCGATCCCGATATAGCACGAGAAGCTGCCCGCGAGAGTCTTCCAGGCGACGAAGACTCACCGGATGAAGAGCCACGGCGAGAACAGGCCGTCGACGGCAATCTCATGAGCGGGCCTCTGCTCCAGCACCTGGCCGCTGACGCTCTACAGGCTGCTTCTATTGCGACAGCACCGCCATCTCTCGCCGCCTCGGTCCCAAAAACGATCCCCGATATATCTATACCGACTGGGCAGCTTTCTATCCACGACGAGCCCCCGATTAACGGTTTGTCTGCACCGCGATATATTTCCGGTAATAGAGTCACGTCGCCACTGATATCTTCCTCCAATGGACCCTTGCCGCCGCTTCATCATGGAGTTCGCGCACCAGCAGGCGAGTCCAAGGAGACTCTTCCATCACAGTCTCTCCCGTCTCTTCGTTCGACTTTTGGTGAGCTCCGAGACTTACACCCAGAGCGTCCATCTGAGCAGGATCTTGGCCGTGTCCCTCCAGGTCTATCTTCCACTTTCCCTACTTCTCCAGCTGCAAATTTAGGGCATAGGTTTAGTTTGAATACTAATCTCCCATCGTCGCCCCGTTCACCACCAGATGGATACCGAACACTCTCCCCTCACTCTGCGCCAAGTGCGAGTATGCATTATTATCCGACAAATGGTAATCACCCTCGCGCTCCGACCGAATACAGTAGTAGCAATGCTGGCGAGACTCCGAATACCGACCACTCTGCTTCCACCCCTGCCACATCAACCTCAATCAACTCAGCCTCAATTACTGACCGGATGAGTATTGATGGGATTACACATCCGCAGCCTCTCTCCGGCTCATATACGTGCACAGTTACTGGATGCAATGCGGCGCCTTTCCAGACCCAGTATCTCCTCAACTCTCACATGAATGTACACTCATCTATACGGCCACACTATTGTCCAGTCAAAGGGTGTCCAAGAAGTGAAGGGGGCAAGGGCTTCAAAAGAAAGAATGAAATGATAAGACATGGCCTGGTCCATGACTCCCCAGGCTACGTCTGCCCCTTTTGCCCGGATAGGGAACACAAATATCCACGCCCAGATAATCTTCAGCGGTATGTCAATTAGCCAGGTCATATCGGCGCTGCAGCTAGATATACCTCCCAAACTAGAGTAATAATACTGACTGCTCCTAGACACGTCCGTGTTCATCATATAGACAAAGACAAGGACGACCCGCAACTGAGAGATGTTCTTGCTCAGCGACCAGATGGACCTAACCGTGGTCGAAGAAGACGCGGCCCACCGGCGTAAACGACTGATGTAGGTTGACATACGAGCCTGGCTGGTGGGAGGGGACGCTGAACGAGCACGATTAACGATTTACGCCAACCGAAATGTGATGAGAAGCGCTCTTTGCTTTGGCGTTATATGTATGAGTACCTGGCGATTTGACGGGTCGGGCGACTGAAGGCTTCTCGCATGCTGCCAAAGGTCATTGATTAAGTGGGGTGAGGATTTGGAGGTACAGACAAGGCGTTCAGGATCTCAAATACCCGGTTGGGTCAGATTTCGTTCAATTGTTTTTTTTTCTGGGAGTATACCACTTGCGCCAGTGTGGCGTTGGCTAGCGAGCGTACACCTTGTTCGATTCTTCCTTCATATTCAGCATGATGCTGTGTTGAACATATATTTATTATTTCTCTCGATCGATACATGTCTTCAATCGTCTCGTGCTTCGCATTTGGATGTATTTGTTATGCGATATATGGACCCTACATACGTGTGCTCAAATTCACTGACTGGCACAGTGACTCTGGCTAGACGAGCGCCCACGGCCCTACATTAACAGGTCCATCACTGTGAATCTCTATCTCAATGCACTCTCTTACTTGAGGTGCGCCCATACTCTCAATCACTAACCACATGCCCTCCCGCTGTATCCTTGCTGGCTCCATGTCAAGCTCAGGGGTTCGCACGATTGTTTTAAGCTCTTCGTATTCGCCGTTGCCTGAAGTTGCGATCGTGATTCGCTCAGGATCCCATCCATGAGCCACGGAAACTCGTACCATTAGAGTGGATGAGGGTCGGTTACTAGGATCGATGCCCGGGCTCGTGACGCTGCGTGCTGTGACACTCATTCGAGTTAACCAAGATGCCGATAATTGCGCGCGCCTGACTTCTTCACCGTCTGAGAGCTGGAAAGGGCTCAGTGTCTTGCGGAGTCTCCCAGCAGCATCGGCGGGTACGGGTTGTACTTCCACGTTCGCCATGGATGAAATGCGGAGGACAAAGTCTGCCGATTGGCCTTGATCGAAAGTCGAACACACCACAGTATACACTCCGGCATCAATTTGTGGAATGTTGACCACAGCACAGCCTCGACGATATTCCCCAGATGAGCCCGCAAGATCCCGAGCCTTGAGTGTCTGCACCCGCTTGCCCTGGGACCAGACTAAATCGATATGCACATGGATATCCTGTACATCTGTTGACAGAAAGACAGATAAAGGCCCTGCTTGAGCAAGTGATAGCTTGTACTGGGGGTTTGTAGCGTAGGTTGTGCAAGCTGCACTGCCTCCTGCAGTCCTCCTGGTCCACGAGCCAGCAACCTCCCTTGTACAAGTCATTGCGTCTTCAGCTTCCTTGACTGCAAGCTGATCTTGGGATAGGAATGAGAGAGTGAGGGTGTAGTCTGGTAACGGGAACTCGTGCTGGTCAACAACGATGGTATATCTTCTTCCTGGGCTCGTGTCGAAACGAGCGAGAGTCTGCGGAGAGTCGACATAAGGTCCACGATAGACATCACCGTCGCTTACTTGCACCCTATGGCCGTCGTTTTCGAAGACAAGAATGCTCATGTAGCCAAGTTGTCCAGAGGCAGCTGCCATTGAGTCGGTCCTGTTCCGAGCAATTTCCAACTCTTCGTCCACGAAATGTCTACTCACGAGAATCCACACTGGCCCGCCAGCTGGTGACTGGAGTGAGTACTGTGGGTTGCGTACCAACGATGAAGACAACTCCGGGGGAGGCATGCGCCAGGTGAAGTGATGATCCTGACGATGGGGAAATAGAGCAGGGTTCCAGTTCAGGTACATGGACTCGAAGTGTTGGAGGACATCTTCCAGGGTCATCCAGAAAGAGCCAGCGACTGAAGGGGGGAGTTTGCGTTGAGGGCTGGCGGCATATGGGGTTGGCGATTCAGCATCAAATGGCTGAGGAATGCCTCCTTTCCAAACCGGTCCGTCACACCAAGGGTTCTTGACCAGAAGCCTCCGGCTGTCACCGATCATTTCAAGATCCATGATGGCATAGTCGTGCTCTCCAATCAGACCCAAGATATCCTCTTCTTCGGCAGAGATTCGACCAGTACCTAAGGTGACCACCACGTTCTCATAGTCATGTGCATTCTTGATTCGCCTCCAGAGCTTATCAACTTCTAGATCTTCTCTATAAGAGCAATTGAGAGGTGAGTTCACGTTGTGAAGCAAGTTTATGGGGGCAGTGTGTGTGAAGAGGGATAACAAAACGTGCTCACCTTTGAAGAAAGATCTGTTCCGGGATCCATCCAGTAAGAACCCACAAGTCTGTGCCTGAGTTACTCCCCGGAAAGTCATAGCCTCCTCTAACTTTGAGGTATGCCTTTTCTAGGAGTGCAGGCCAAATCAGTTGAGGGTTGACTCGATCAACAACGTAGAGAGTTCGGTCACTGACTGAAGATGGAAGCCGCTCATCGATCACAACCCGGCGGAAGCACCCATTGAAGTATAGTTTCAAGACATATTTGCCAGAAGCAGATACTTTAGGTGTTCCCTTTGCTCTGTCAAATGGATACAATATGGACGAGAGAATCTGTTGTGGACTATCAGTGGACACTCGTTGGCAGTTCATCTCGATACGCCTTACCGACTTTCGACCCGTCAGGATATTCATAGCGGCACATAGACTGGCTACCACAGAACAATCCGTGGTCACATCTTGAACCAGGTCACAACCGCTACTTGAGTTCATGAAAATGTCGTCGTCTGCTTCGACATGGTCGTGTAGGTCTCTTGGACGCTTCCATCCACCAAATGTAGCAGTCTGCCTCGGTGACAGTGTGAAGGTTGCATTATCGCTATATCAAACTCAGCCAAAAGCTACGACAGACTGTATCAGGCAGGGTTTCCGTTTACGTGAAAGGCTCATCGCCAGGGAGAAGCTGGAATTCTTCGTCCGAGGGCTCTTTCGTCCATGGGGGAAAGAGATTAGAGTGAAGTTTTGAGGTTCGTAACAAGACACTGGGCGTTTGTGTGAGCTCAGTCTTGAGCTTCTCAGCCTGAGCAATGAGTTGTTGACATTTCAATCGCAAACGAGCGGCATCCTTTTTAGTCGAGGCCTCTCCAGCAGCTCGCATGTACAGCTCTGCAGCCTGAACAGTATAATCGAGGGCCGCCTGGCCACTCGATGTTCGGATGAGAGACTCAGTGGCCTGTGATATGGATATAGGGTTAGTTGACAGATGAAGCTATAACGGGCCATGATGTAATACACATCGAGGATCGTCGGTCAATGATGGCACTGGTGCTGAGGCAGATAAGAAAGAAAGGGCACGCGTCTTGGGATATACTGACCTGAGCTCTCTTCTCCATTTCCGTTTTACTGCAACATGGCCTCAGTCATTGCCAGGCTTGACTGATTGACGTTGACAATGAATGAATGACTCGAGATAACCTAACACTTCAAAGCAGCGAACCCCGCGGTGGGGGCTGCTGTTTGCTGCGCCCAATACGTTCTCCACTCAAAAGAGCTCTGCATCGACATATCGTTGAGATGAATGCAATACCAGAAGTGTCACTCACTGTAACCAGTAGGAAATATTTGGAAAAAAGAACTGCTGAAGAGAACGAGATAAGCAGGGTATTCAATGTCTTTAGATACTTGCTTTGTTTATACGCCATCTAGTGCAAGGTTCTCTCATCTCATACGATTTACACTTTCCAAACAGACAGACCATTTAAGCTTTCTTCATTCACGACGTTATAGGGTACCTTATCTTGGATTGTGAGCAAGGCTTGTGCAACAGACGTTGTCTTTGACGTCGACGCTTTAAATTAAAGTTATAAATCACCTCACTTCATCTGTAGTGCATCTGATCTCCATAATAACGTCATTGCCTTGACCGTCCATGATATCACTACTAGGTGCCGTACCTAACTGTTGGTTGTGACTCAGTTGGTAGGGAGGCACAAGCCTGAGTCCCCAGAAATCTCAGGGAGGAGGCTCTCACTAACCGAGGTTCCATCCCGCGGGTCAAATCACAGGCGGGGGCCCACCAAATCTGCCGAGACCGGTAGACTCGAACCTCGGCCCCGAACCGGTAGCGGACCGTTTAATCTTTGTCTAAGGTACCTACTTACGTAGATAATCATGGACCGACCCAGGAAGTACAACATCGCGACAGAATAGACATTTGGTGTGAGCTGTGTGTCTCTTCCTCTTCCTCTTCCTCTTCCGCATCCCGCACTTGAACAAGATCTCCTATCTGTTCACAGCTCATCCAAAATGGCTGCGCAATCAAAGCCTGAGATCTCCCCCTGGGGCCGCGCTGTCGCTGGAGCTACGGGTGCTGTTCTTGCGAACGCGCTGGTCTACCCCCTTGATATGTAAGTTGTGTATTTTTACATCGTGTTTGTCTCGTACTATACATCAAGACTGACTTTCTAAATAGTGTCAAGACTCGTCTTCAAGTTCAAGTCAAGCCCCATCCTTCAAAAGGCCCTTCCTCGTCCGACGAACCACACTACACCTCGACATGGGATGCCATCTCGCGTATTGTCGCCGATGATGGAATCAAGGGCCTCTATGCTGGCATGAATGGCTCTCTGATTGGTGTCGCCTCAACCAACTTTGCCTACTTCTACTGGTATACCATTGTCAGGACCCTATATTTCAAGTCTCGCAAGACAGACGTGCATCCGTCCACCGTGGTCGAACTCGCTTTGGGTGCTGTCGCCGGAGCCATTGCCCAGGTCTTTACCATTCCTGTTGCTGTTGTTACCACGCGCCAGCAGACGGCAAGCAAAAGCGACCGCAAAGGTCTCATAGACACCGCTCGTGAGGTCATCGATGGTCCAGATGGTGTATCAGGGCTCTGGCGCGGTCTGAAGGCCAGTCTCGTCCTTGTCGTCAACCCTGCCATCACTTATGGCGCGTACGAGCGACTAAAGGACGTCCTCTACCCTGGCAAGACCAACCTGAGACCAGCGGAAGCATTCTGTAAGTTTCCAACAAGAATGATCTATTTGCACACATGCATGAGCTAACTGTTGCTGGTAGTACTGGGTGCCATGTCTAAGGCGCTCGCAACCATCGCTACTCAACCACTTATCGTGGCCAAAGTTGGTCTTCAGTCCAAGCCTCCACCGGCCCGAAATGGCAAGCCCTTCACCAGTTTTGTCGAGGTGATGAAGTTCATCATTGAGCACGAAGGTGTCCTGGGTCTTTTCAAGGGTATTGGACCACAGATCTTGAAGGGGCTCATCGTCCAAGGCATCCTCATGACCACAAAGGAGAGGTACGATCCACCCCTTGACACTCAATAATTACTCGCAGCGACTGACTTTGTTATGCAGGGTTGAGCTCATGTTCGTACTTTTGATCCGATATATCAAGTCTATCCGCCTTCAGAGACTCGGCAAGACAGCTGAGAAGACAGCAGCTGCAGCCGCCGCACACAGCGTTGGGGCCAAACCCGTCACAACTGCATAGGCAGTGAACGGTTGATCCTTAGAAACAGCATCGGTGTTTGGGAATTGAAATTCTGCAATTTGGGAATAGAAACGGATTGGTGTTTTATGTTTGGACGTTTTGCGATAGTAATAAGCGCGCACTATTCCTCCCGATGATGGGAAAACCTTCAACCTGCGTTGTAATCAATTGTAGCATATAGCAATACAGACCATATAAACATTGAACCCAAAGGCTTGAATACTTGTGATAAGTTGGTCAACACCATGGCTTTCCTGACACCTTCTAGCGTCGACTGGGAGCAGAGACATGAGACAGCCAGCAGAATAAAAGAAATTTTCCCTTGAGTCAGTGGCAGAGGATCATTTGCAAGTGTATCATGTCACTGTTTTCTTCTCAACGTAAACCGCCACAAATGAGCTCAACATCCATTTCGGTTTGTTGTACAGATCCAATACTACCAGTTTATTACATAGCCCAGAGCAGTTCGTGATTACCTACCCTAGCCTCAGGGAGCAAGAAAACATCAGACGTTAATATGGGGCGTCAAAATAAAGTCAGTAAAAGGTATCCTAAACTTATACTAAATTTATACTATATTGCCTAAATCTTTTTATCATTTAGGACTAAGATTCTGAGTTTTCTTTCCTCCCCAAGCCTACCTTGGGTAGGTTCTGGCTCCATCAGATCCAAGGTGGAGCTCACTCAGCACGTGCAAGCCTGCCCTCTGTCAGCAAGAGAATGCCCCACATCGATTCCTCTAGGGTTGTGATCGCACACAACTCCAGCTTTCTCCTCGCAACTTCGTGATCCGTCTCCGTCGACACAGGGAATCAATCAGCAGCAATGGCGAGTACGTGCAGCCTCAGAGAACACTTCAAGGCAGAATCATAGATCACTGACATTGTCGCAGAGTCAAAGAACAGCTCCCAGCACAACCAGTCGCGCAAGGCGCACAGGAACGGGTAATTATATCGAATTCTCCAACATCGTCGACTATCGCTGACTCTTGCGCAGTATCAAGAAGCCCAAGACTTCTCGTTACCCCTCTCTCAAGGGTACCGACCCCAAGTTCCGACGAAACCACCGACATGCTCTTCACGGCAACATGAAGGCCCTGGTACGAAACACACCCACCGAATGAAGCGACATCTGCCCGCGCACCGAAACAACTGGCTAACAAGATCTACAGAAGGAGGCTAAGGAGGGCAAGCGCGAGACTGTCTAAGATACCTATCGGCAAAAGAAAACGGAGGCGTCAATTTGGAGCATTCGCATTGCTCGGTTACGGCACACAAACGATAGAACTCACGCAAAATGAAATGATGGAAATACACACCATGCGGTCAGCCCGACGAGAAGATGGTGGCAGTCGACAGGTCCCGTCCCGGCGTTCAACGTTTTGATGGCCCCGAGTAAAGCATGTTGCTTGGTTTCCATTCCAGGGACATGAGGTAGTAGACGGAAAAACTTCTACCTGAACTCCATACTACAAGGTCCAATATGCAGTGAATTTGTCCGTGACATGCTGTCCAGACCCTAACCTGTTCCATGTATCGTTAGTCGAATTGCTAACCTACCTATTCTTGTGACTCGCTAGTAGAGGTCATGTACCCTGAAATTTTGAGCTGCACCATGGCCCCTGTTTCAAATGCTTTGTCGCTGAACCTGTCGTTCGATCATTGCTAGAGAGAGCGTTTCCATTCATTCTCAACCTTGTGATAGATCTATAGTACCCATCTCGTTGTACCTTTTCATTGCCTCAATTGCCCGCTATGTACTGGTAATCAGTATAGGTAGGTACCTAGGATTGGTTCCCTTAGCTATCTCCAACTAGACCTCTCCTGGAGACTCTACTTCCGTTTCGATCATACTGATAACCAAAACGTTTTGCCACTTTGAAACCCGAAAAGCGCCTGAGGCAACAATGTTTATTGGCAAGGATTAATGGCCTTTTTCTGCTACCGATAGGCCCGTGAGCCCTTGGCAGGCGGGCACGCACTCCCCGATTAGGTAAGCCCAGGGGCTGAGGCCTTCGCAGTAGGCTAGGTGCTAAGTTATCGGAACACGAAGGCATTCTCTTCTGCTTCCGATCATCCCTCTGTCCTTGACGAGCCAACCTCAAGAGGACGCCGGTCCTTTGCTTCATACGTCGGCGGGATTTAATCAGGATTTCTGTGGCCTGCCTGGAAGCAGACTTCGTCCCTTCTTTGACTACCTGTACCTACTTAGGTGTCGTTTATACTCGGTATGACGCCTCCCCCCTCTCCACTGCTTTTGTTCTCTCCTTCTACTTTTACTTCTTCCAAGACCGTCGTACCAGCTTGGAAATCTCGTCAACAAAGGGGCTACCTACTGACATTGGTACTCGCAGCACTGTTCGTCGTTTGGCAGATAATGTTCTAAATTTCCTGCCTTGCTTCAAGTCTTAAGCTCCTTTGAGGTCAGCCGGTCACTGCAGGAGTCGAGAGACGATTCTTGTAACATCTTTGCTTGCCACCGTCACATTCTCCGCTCGTCGCTATTTACTACTACCAATAACCCTTTCGAAAACACCGACCCTCGATAATGCTCAACATGTCTGGAAACCACGTCATCGGAAACAGAAACAGCACGCCCGAGGCCAATAGCACCTCGACCTTGCGGCCACCGTCTTCTCGAGCCGTTGGTTCTGGTCATTCGCTTCGCGCCTCGGCCGACATGGCGTCCCTAACTGGCCCTTCCCCTTCCAGCCGCATTCGACCCTCCTCCGATTTCTATGGGCAGGCTCAGCAGAACATTGGCCCCAACAACGCCGAATCGGACTCCCAGGACAAGATTGCCCAGCAGTGGATTGCCGACATTGACCAGTACGAAACGACGCTGGAAGAGATGGCTGCTGCTACTCTGGACCAGGACTTCAAGGACGAGCTCAGTGCCATTGAGCAATGGTTCCGTGTCTTGAGCGAGGCTGAACGCACCGCCGCTTTGTATGCCCTCTTGCAGCAGACAACTCAGGTTCAGATTCGCTTTTTCATCCAGGTGCTCCAGCAAATGGGAAAGAATCATCCCATGTCAGGGGTGCTGTCCCCTGCCAGCTTCGACAAAGGTATGTTCGTTGGCAATGTAAGCTTTGGTTCACCTCTAACGTACCATTCCCCCAGATCCTATGTCCAACCGTCTCAGTGATGCAATGAACAAGCTCAATGTCGACTCTGCCCGTAATTCCATGGCCCGTAACTCGGTTATCGCCCCGTCCAACAAGCGACATTCAGGACTCGACCCCTCCACCATCAGCGCCATGTTCCCCGATGCTGCGGCAGCCATTGCCACAGAGAAGGCCAAGTTCACCCAGCAGACTGGGAACCCGCCCTCCTCGAACCGCAACAGTGCCGCTTTGGATCATCGTTCGTCCATGGCTGCTCCGTCTATCAGTGCGCCCCAGGATAGCCGTGATGCTGGACCTGCTAGTTCTTCGCCTTGGAATAGTGGCGCGAACGCAGACTCTGGCAAGGCACCCTCTGCTCAGGCCCCTATGGGCCAGTTTGTGCAGCCGACACCATCTGGTGGACTTCGCTCTCCGCGTCCGCAATTGTCAAGCAACAATACGATCCAGCAAACGACTCTTACTGCCCCGGATAAGAACCCTGGGGACTTGCCTTTGCTTTCACCGTACAATGCTGGCAGCGGCAACTGGGCGTCAATGGTAAACACCCCTATGACCGGCACCTTCAACACAGCCAACAATGGAGGTAACCAGGCCGATATGGTTGCCAACGCCACTGCCATGAAACTCGCAGCTTTGTCTACAGTTAACAACCGATTCGCGTTGGACGACGTGCGCAAGTACCGCCGAACTAGGTCCAATGACGGCACGCCAGGACAGAATCCTGTCTCCGTTGGTCCACAGCCTGGAATCAACCTCCCAAACACGAATGTTGTCATGATCAATGAACATGGCCAAGTCCTCAGTAGAGAACAGCTCATGGCGCTTCAGGCGCAGCAAAACCTTGGTTTGGGTGGTCAGCGCTCTCGTCCCAGCTCTCCTGGAATTGCCATGCAACCTGGAGTGCCTCATATGGCACCGTTCACTTCACCGCAGAACAATGGATTCCTTAGTGCGTACGATGTGTCCTCGCCATTGATTACAGGCGGTATGCAACCGGTCAACTTGGGTGGCCTTGGGATGCCTGGCCACGAGGGCTACTTATCTGATCATTCGGACATGGTTCGTGGCCGATCTCCTCGTGGGAGACGAGGCAGCTCCAAGCCGCCTGAGGACCCGACCGACCCAACCCTTCTGCAGGACATCCCCAGTTGGCTCCGCAGTCTTCGCCTTCACAAGTACACCGATAATCTCAAGGATATGAAGTGGACGGACCTTATCGAGTTGGACGACAAGGCCCTGGAAGAGCGTGGCGTCAACGCCCTCGGTGCACGCCGAAAGATGCTCAAGGTTTTTGAACAGGTCAAGGGTAAGTACTTTCAAGCCAGAGTTGTTCGAGACCAATGTACTGATGATGTTGCAGAAGCCAAGGCCGATGGAAAGCTGGGCTAGAATCACCACAACCGGGCATGCCCATATATAGACCTGCGAAAATGGACGTTAAGTGGTTCAACTTTGCACACATTGTGTTTGACATGGGTTACAGTCCTGTTACATTTCTGTTACAGACTCGATTTAGTATTTTACATTAAGATGGAAGGTCGCTGAGGATCAAAATTAATAGTTTGAGTGCGAAAACTGATGAGTTTCCACGAGATCATGTGGTTGATAGTAACGTCTTGCCTTATTTTCACATCCAAGGTTTAATCACCTCATCCTTGTCCCGATGGCTCCGTGAGAATGATTTGTGCTCTCTATGACTCTTTTGGTCGGCAGCTAGCTTGCATTTCTGCCATATTTTTGGTCGATGACCTTGGTATATAGTCTTTTTTCGTATCAAAGACCCTTCTCTCATCTTGAAGTTATACGTTTCATTTGTAGGATTTGTATCAATGGAGCCTGTGGCATGTGCTTGTTTCTGTCACGTGCTGACATCCATATTTAGCCTCACTTGAGAAGGGCGCCACAGCCATCCCATCTTTGTCAATACCCGCGACCTCTTCTAAGTTACTAACTGGCACCCGGCACACCTTGTCCAACCAGATAATGTCCACATCTTAATAATTTACTTCAAATCCAGAAGAAAACACGATGGAAAGGTCGGTATCTCTTCTCATTGGAGACATGAATATACTGATTGAAAGCAGGCAACAAGACAACGCCTCAGATGCAGACTCTGACTTGGAGGAGCTGGAGGGAGATATCGCAAAGTTAGACGAGACTGTTCGAACCTTTTTAGCAGATCAACGGGGTGAGAATGACGCCTCACCTGCAGCCCGCGGCCTCCCGCGAGGTAAAGGAGCACGAGGTCCACGGAAAGCAGCAAAACCTCGAGGAGACATCACAGCACGACTATCCAAAGTAAACCAAGCTTTCCTGAGCGGCGACTATCCATTAGCACTGGATCTTGTTTTTGAAGTCATCAGAATCAATGCTGAAACGCATCAAGCATGGACGACTCTATCATCGATTTTCCACGAGCAAGGTGACATGGGCAAATCGTTATCAGCGATGGTCTATGCTGCTCATCTCCGCCCAAAGGATCTGAACGGCTGGCTCCAGTGCGCATCATTCGCACTTGAGAACGCTGCAGATGACGAAGCCGGAAATCTCAACACGGCAAGACTTTGCTATTCTGCGGCGCTGCGGGCCGATCACACGAATATCGATGCTCGCTTGGGCAAAGGTCTGGTTTGTCACAGACAGGGCCATCTTGCAGCCGCCATCTCCGACTACAAAGTTGTTCTGGAGCATCGACCCTACGACCTTGAAATCGTCAGAAAACTTGCTGAGGCTTGTGTTGACAATAAACAAGCCGAGGCCGCTGTCCCGAGCGCAATCGCAGCCTATAAACAATTCTTTGATCATGAAAGGGCGAAGTCGCGGATGGAGATCGTGGAAGCTCCATGGCGTGATATCGGGATTTACGTGGAACTTTTTGCATCGACGGGACGTTATCGGGAAGCTATACAAGAATCTAAGTCACTCTCTCGATGGCTATTGGGTCGAGAGGCAGAAGACTACTGGGACCAATGGACTTCTGACGATCGCGAATGGGACATGGACGACGAACGGCGGGCTGCTGTGCCGAATTTCACTCCAGGTGTCTGGAGTCCTGACACATATGGTCAGTCATTTCCTTGGGACCTGCGTGCTCGATTGGCAATATACAGATTTCGGCTGGGTGACGAGGACGAGGCAATGGTAAGGTCCCAGTTAATTCTGACGATTATGGCTAACGTTTGGTAACAGAGGCATCTGCTGTGGTTTGAGCCGGAATCCATCCTCACGAAAGAATTTGCTGGCGATTTTCCCTTTCTAACGTTCGACCTGGCTGAAGAGTTGGCCCATCGTGGCCATACACCATTGGCAATTTCATACTATCAGATACTCCGAGACTTACCTGGCGATGCTGATGCAACCATTCTTTTACAACTGGGACGATGCTATTCGGCGGTTGGAGAGACGGCCACAGCTGAGGAGTATTTTCTCGCTGCCATTGACGCTGATGAAGACAACATTGACGCCCGTATCGAACTGGCTAACATGTACGAGAAAGCTAGAGAGGAGGAAGAAGCTCTCATCCTAGCAGCCGAGGCAATGGCCCTCCGACAAGCTCGAGATCAAAACCTAGAAGGCCATCAAGACTCTATCACAGATCTTGAGCAGCCAAGTCGTCGGGCTCCACGACGAACCCAGGCGGTTCCTCGAAGAACAGATGCATTTGGAAAGCGGCTTATTCCACGACGATATCGACCAAAACGACTAGCTGGTGCTGATAAACGCAGACAAGAGGAGCAAGCGCGTGCTATGAAGCTAACTGAACAGTACGAGATTGTGCAAGATCTGCGCAAAAAGATCAAAGAAGGACAATACAACCTGATTCCAACTTGGATGGCTTCGTCGAAGGAGCTTGTGGACGAGTTTCGATCGATCAAGAAATTCTATACCTGGGATAAGTATTTACACTTCCTGGGGCCTAAGAACCATTTGCAACAGCAGGAAGTCGATAAACCGCAAAACGAGCTTTCACAGATGTACGAAAGACTTGCCAGGAGTGAGTCGCACTCGTTCGATTTGTCAAATGTTTTATATGCTAACATGAATTTCAAAAGCCCTTGCTCCACAGCCGGGGAGCGAAGGCCGAGACGACGGGACCTCAAAGCCCGATGCCCACCAGGGAATTTCCTTCAATAATTGGCTTGACTTGTTTTTGGATTACGCTATTGGCCTGGCTATTGCTCACCGACGCGACGAAGCATATCAAGTGTGCGAAGCTGCCCGAGATTCGACTGCTTTCCAAGCCCCAGAGCATGGCTTTATGATTCATGTGGCATGGAGCGGTGAGTTAATCAGCCATGGCATTGCTGATTCCAGTTACTGATCGAGCCAGTCTGCGCCATTTATACGAGCGATGAGGAGAAGTGTATCGCGACAGCTCGCCAATTAATGAGAGACGGTGCCACGTCTGATTCATATCGAATGTTCGCCTTACTGTCCAACCTATGTCAGTCTCCTGTATCCTGGTATACGTCAGGGCCTGCCCAGAAATACATTCTCCGACAGATCAAGGCTATGGATGAGGCTTACACTGGCGATGAGACCAATTCCGAAAGGGGAGAGAACGGCGAGCCAGTCCTTGATGCATGTGTCCTTATGCTTTATGGCCACATTCTTTTTACGTCGACAAGCTATACATACGCATTAGGTAGGAGAACCATGTCTTTCGCCCTTGTGAAGTTGCTTACTCTTAGATTCAGGCTACTTTTTACGATCGCTGGCCCTGGACCCTGAGAATCCCATGGTGAATCTGAGTCTAGGACTGGCATATGTTCACTATGGCCTCAAGCGACAATCAACCAACCGCCAATACCTGCTGCTGCAAGGGCAGACCTATTTGTCACGATATGTCGAGCTGGGGCAGCCAGGAGTCACGGAGAGAGGGACTTGGACTAAGGCCGAGGCATACTATAATATTGGCCGCCTCTACCAGCTCTTGGGCGTCAATTATTTGGCTCATGACTATTACTCAAGAGCAAAGAAGGCCTGTCGTGGATCTTATGGAAACGACGAGGCCAAAGGTCTTGAGGTTATGGTCTTGAGTAATGAGTTAATATCTTTAATTATAAACCAGAATAGTACTAAAGCCCTTAGTTTACTAAAGGTAAAAATAAAACTTTAATAAAGTATTATTATTATTA
>JAAOAL010000131.1:0-126556 GCA_013186775.1 Fusarium dlaminii | reverse complement strand
TAAGAAAGAGTTTTTATTTAAAAGTTAAAGAGTCCTTTAGTAGGCAAAATAAAGCTATAGTTAATTAAATAGAATTTATCTAATTAAGTATATTTACCCTGTAAAATAATAACTAATATAAAGGCAATAAATAGTAGTTTTAACAGTGATTTCAATAAAGATAATTTATATTATATTATTAGCTTTAAAGAAACAGGAGCGGCACTACTTAGCCAAAGGGGTGAGCAGGGCCGATCTGGTCTGATCAAGGGCTGAGGGGGAGCTGAGGGGGCTGATAAAGCCGCGACAAAAGTCGGCAGTCCGTGACAGGTCACGTGTCAATTGAGTTTCGCCTCAGGATACCATTTTCTTCGTAGAGGGAGTTTCTTTACTTATTATTACCCCAATTGTATTTTTATTTTCAATTTTGCTCTCCAGTCTCCTGAAGCACAGTATTGTCCTTCCGACTTCTCCAACAGGCCATCGATAAACAGCGCAACAACACGATCTGCCACTTTCAACAATTAAGTGTACCAGAACACGCATCTGAAAAAGAACTTCTTTGAGGCTTCAAGTTCCAACCTGAAGTACATTGGCCAGACCTTGATCGAGGTGAGCCATCGTGTGCAACTGTAAAAGCAGCTGCAGTAGCAAGACCTATCAGTCGCTCCGTAAGGCCGGGCACATCACACTAGATATAGTTGTTTTTAAAGCACATATTTAGACTTAAACATCTTTACGACTTGGGATGAACTCACGGAGTGAACCTGAGGCAGTGGGTTGTCTCAATTGCGATCTGAGGCACGATGAAACCATGCGTGACACTTGGTGATGCCCCTGGCCTCCTCACCAAAATGGAGCAACGCCAAGGGCGAATTGCGACATTGGCCCAGATCTAACATTTGACGTTTCCGCCAACCGATGAACTATCTTAAATACAAATTAGGGTACTTTCGGATCACCGCTCATCCGGTCTTCAATTCTACTCCTCGCCAGCGCGAGTATGATCACCAACGAGGATATACTGTTTTACGCGCTTACACCCCAGAATAGGCTCGTCCTGAAGATGAAGCATAAAGATACTCCGTGAGAAACGTCTCATGCTCACTTAGCGCCAATGAGAGTCTCTTCTACGATGTTTCTGTCGCATACAAAGACTCGATAATACTGCCACTTATTCCAACATCAGTCTTAATACCACAAACTCAATTCACTTTCACTTCTTACAGCTGGTCTGTTCTTTTGCACTCACACCCTCCACCACTTCAACATCCGTCCTCTTCCGTGCATCACATCTCAAACGCAGACATGAAGTTCACCTCATTCCTTCTTGGCTTCGCCGCCACTGCTATCGCCAGCCCCATCAGCAAGCGCGCTGTCTTCAGCCAGACAACATACGACGATCTTTCCATTAGTGGTGGCACCGCAGGCAATGCCCAGCAAGAAGCTCTACAGAAGCTTGGCGGTCTACCAACGGACCTATCAACAGTTGAGAAGTCTGACTTGGACTTCCTCGACAGTGTCAACCAGATTGCGAATGATGCTGAGGTTGAGGCCTTCAACCCTGCCATCGACGCAGCTTCCGGCGAAGCAGCCGATGCTCTTCAGGTAAGCCGTTCCATTCAAGGTCTACGAAGAAGTAATGCTAACGAACTCGCAGCGTGGCAAGATCAAGAACAAGGTCTTGAAGCTGACAGCTACTATTCTCAAGCTTGAGGCTCAACAAGCGCAGGGTAAGGATGTCGCCGATAAGCTGGCGGAGGAGAACACGAAGCTGCAGAACAACATTTCGCAGGACAAGGGTGAAGCTGGAAAGGATTCGACGTTCCTTGCTTTTGATGCGACTACAAGTTAAGAGGATTGAGTAATGGTGGTGAAGGGGTTGGTCTCAGTAATATAATAGGCAGGCCTACAACGTGTATCAAGTAATCCAAACATATTCAGACCAAGAAAACAAAGTCAAAAGCCTGTTCAGAGTCCTTAGAGAGGCGAGGCAAGTGAGCGAAAAGCGGGTGTACCTGGAATCGCAATGTGGAGAGGACGGTATTGTCTAAAACCCCACCAACCCCCAATGTTCGGCATCTCGGTAGGATGTTCCCACGAGGCCAAATCTAGTAATTCCACACGTAACCCCACGATCATACATCATATCTTGTCGTTTCCAAAACCCTATAGCATCTTGTCTTCAGTTCTCATAACACCAGTAAACTGTCATCAACTCACCATGCTCGACTCAGATCAATCCTGGCCTTTATGGGGCAACGAGTCCCTGGACGGAGCATTCGATCTCGACACACCCGACGACAACGCCGTCGTAACAAAGGTCCATCGCCCTTTTCTATTCGGCTACCGTCCTTCAAAACCAAATGGCCGGGGTATTCTCATTCTCGGGGGAGGAGGATATGTACAACTCATGGTCGGTCGCGAAGGCGTCGCCGTCGCAAAATGGCTCAACAGTCTTGGCTTCTACGCATTCGTCCTGGTGCATCGCTTCCCGAACAGCGAAACAGGCGCCCAAGGGCCGTTGGATGATGGGAGAAGAGCTCTGAAGATCATGGCTGAGAGTGGACTTGCGCCAAAGGGTATTAGCATCTGCGGACTCTCATCTGGCGGTCATCTCGGCGCTGCTCTTCTGGCAGAGTATCCTCAAGTCTGGACATCACCAGATCCCGAAATGCCTCGGATCGAGTTCGCCATATTGGGTTACGGACCCATTTCAACGAATGCGGCTTGCCGTACAATTATTGAGAATAAGCCTCCTCTTCCGCCAAAGGAGAAACAAGAACTGTACGATGTTGTACAACCAGATGTTCAGCTCCGATCTCCTGTGCCGCCAGTATTCATCGTGTACTCTAACAACGACCCAGTCGTACCTGTCGTCAACGCATATCGCTTAGCAGAGGGTTTTACAAAGGGCGGAGCACCGGTTGAGTTGCATATCTTTGCCGACGCGCCTCACGGGTTTGCGTTAGATAGCCCGAAGGAGTTGCCGGTATCAAAGTGGCCGGTTATGTGCGAGGCATGGCTGAGGCAGAACAATTGGATAGAATGATTTATGAAATTCACAGAGCGCGAAGCTATCATTGACCTTCATGGTACCAACACCAAACGCCCAGTAACCGAGGATATCTTTTAAAACAATTTCTTCACCTTCTCGTGTCTCTCCTCGTCCTCGCCCCATCTATCATCCCAGAGATCCGATGCAACATACTGCCATCCCATAGGCGCACCACCCATGCTCCATCGAGTCTTCATTTCGTTGAGAGTCACTGGGTTTATAAGTTCGTAAAGCTCCAGGATCGGATAACCGTACTTGGACTCTTTGAGTCCAGCGTTGAAGTCTTCATTGCCGATGCCAAAAGGCTCGGTCGGCACAGAACCTGGCTCATGGCGGGTGTTTGGTGGGATAACGGCGATGTGTCTGTGAAGCAGTTAGTCATATTTGCCCTGGTAAATGAATAGCAGACATTGCAATGCTTAACATACGTGATTGACGAGCGACCGCCTCCACTGCCAGTTTCGTAAAGCCAGAGGTGCGAGACACCGTCTTTCAAGCGGTACTTGCGATACTCATGGTTCTTCTCTCGGCTGACGATATTTGCCAAGTGCTCGGGCTTGATGGCCAGTAAGACGTCGGTATCAACTCGCTCAGCGCGGCTCTTTGATGGTGACATTGCTTCTGGCGCAGTACGTGCTTGCTAAATGAGGGAATGTGGAGAAGCGTGGAGATGGGAAGCGAATCGGAAAAGTTTAAACCGGCAGTTCTTATCTTATCATTTGGCGGAGTGTCTGCTCCGGGCCAGGCTGAACATAACATCGTCAGCAATTACTGACTGAAAGTTAAAAGCTTATGACATCTCAACGAGATATATCAGTCCAACACATTAAAAAATACCAACAAACAGCAAAAGAAACATACAACACCGGGGATTCGCTGGTCGTCACCGACCCAACTACTAATCCAGCGCTTCGCAGCTTGACTATGGGAGAGCAGACGGGATCCCGTATTTTCTACGAGCTATGGTCGTATGTATCATAACCAGTTACTCTGAGGTCTTATAAGGATAGACGTCATGCATATGTATTCTTCTCAATGGTTTCGTGTTCACCATAGTATCAAATGGCTAATTCCTTACTTTTGTAGTAGTTCAATCTTGTCTCTCGTCTGGGAGAAATGATACTTCGTGCTTCCGCCTAAGCCGGACATTAAAGTTACTCTGCTTCACAAACCATGCTGCATTAAAGTCAGCATCAAGCAATGATATCACAAGGTGGGGCTTGCAGATGTATGAAAGAGCTCAGATAGGAAGAAGCTTACCGTTGTTCAGATGCCAAGTGTTATCCACCGACGGGAACTCAAGCTAGACCCAACGTCTCAGTAAATAGCATTTCAATCGACACTGAAACTTACCTCGTATCGCCTCAATAAAGCCGGAACCATCTTATACATCTCCAACAAACTGATGTTCTTCCCAATGCAGGTCCTCGAACCTGCACCAAAGGCAAACATATAGTTCTCCATACGTCTCTTCTGCTCAGTCGAAGCTTCAATCCATCTCGATGGTCTCCATCGATCAGCATCGTGACCGAAGATATCCTTGTTGCGATGCAGAACCCAAGCGTTGACTCCCACAATGGTACCGCCTGGGATATGGTGGCCGTCGACTTCAAGACCTCGTGCAGGGACAATACGCTCTAGCATGAGACCTGCAGCGGGATGGCATCGAAGAGCTTCTTTGACAACAGCGTTGAGGAAAGGAAGGTCTCGGATTTCATTCCAGCTGACAAGACCATCGTCTCTGGCAAAACGACCAGCTTTTTCTTCCTCTGCAAGCTCAGCCATCAAAGTCTCCATATCATCTGGGTTCTTCATCAGATAATAAAAGATAGCTCGGAAAGTAATCGCTGTAGTATCAGAGCCCGCAAACATATTTGCTACTGTCAGAGCGAGCACTCTGTCGTTATTCATGAACTCTGGGTCTTTTTGATTGGCTTCGAGGAAGCGCGAGAGAAAGTCTCGGCGGCCATTGTCTTGGTCAAACTTCATATCGCCGAGCTTTTCGGGATCAACTCGAGCGAGCATTCGATTGCGCGCGAAGATGGCCACTGGGGATGATGAGTTGGTGAAGCCCCATTTTGTAAGTTGTAACCTCAATGGGTTCTTGAGAAGTAAGCTATCAAGGATCGGCAGTTGTCCGACCTACATTTCCATCAGATTAGTAGACCTAGTCAAAATTATCGATATACATACAGGCGCTGCATAGTTGAGCAGCCACTCGAGATTTCCAATAATATTATCCACATCTTTACCATGGTCCACAAAGCCTAGTCTCTTGGAGTATGTAAGCTCCCCGATAACATCAAAGGCATAGTACTGCAGCCATGTTCCAAAGTCAAGGACGTCATTTTGGTTGGCATATCGCTGATCAAGTTGTTTGAAGAACTCTGTCGTAGTGGAGTCGACGAATGGTTCGAACTGAACGAGGGTGCTCATAGCATAGGCATTTGATACGGATCGTCGAAGCTGCGAGTGGAACTTTTCATCTTGTGAAGTGAAGAGCGTAATGAGTCTCTTGCCACTCTTGTTGATAGTCTGCTGCACCGGGCTACCACTTGTCAGCATAGGCAACTCTTTCAATAGCCCAGGTGGCTTACTAGAAATCTGACTTGGTATATCCCGAGTTGTGAGCGTAGATTGTCTGTATAGCAGCTGGATCCGCGATCGATACCGTGTTAGGTCCGAGTCTCACGACGCTGCCGTATTTCTCATGTAGAGCAATCTGTGTCACCTCTGGTCGCCTTTTATAGACGTCGAGAAAGCGCCAGAGATCAGTGAAAGATGCCACAGCTGGTCCGGGGATTCCGTTCAAGCCATTGCCGTACTTGTTGGCGAGGAGCTTTGTCGCGAGGAGTCCAACGAGCGCAGCTGTTAGATACGCCCACGGGTGCTGAAGGAAGAGATCCAGAATCATTTTTTGGATGCTAATCAGGTGTTGCAATACTTATCTGATGCACGGTAAAACATCTCAAATCAGTGGTCGACCCACTGCTTTTAACAACATCCTACCCCGCGTGATACATGTTTGGAGGTTTCGCAAGGTCAACGGCACTCACCAAGGCATCGGAAGTTTCCATGCGGGGTAATTTCCGAATAATATCACCAAAATATCGGTAACATTCCGATTTGACTCTTTCAAGTCCTGTTCTATCGTATATCTTTTGACTGTGAGTTCAGGCTACGGGGATGATTCGGTATGTTTGGTAAGCTCCCCCCATCAATTAGACCCATACTGTCGCTGGTCGGTGGACCTCTCAAAGCACCTCTTTCACAACTGCTTCCATGACACAGCTGATCCGATCTACTGATAAAGTCGTTTGACTCGCCTTCGATTTGAAATCTCAACAAACTCGCATCGTCCTCGGGAACGGTCTCAGGAGAGGCAGCAAAAACGAGGCTCAGGACAGGTATGTAAAGTGGTCGCCAGCCATTCGAGGACACATGACAATGAATCTACCCTTATCTACCGGTGTGGCTTGAAATAAATCAACAAAAAAGTATCAGGCCCGCGTAATAAACTCGCCAGTCTCCAGAATCCTATCCCCAGGTTTAAGCTTGCACTGCGGCGGCCGTTGCCAGTTCAGAACCGTCTTGTCTTGTTCTAACAACCTTTTTCTCTCCCAACCCCAGGACATTACAAGCTTGGTAGTAGGCTTACCGTCGTAGTATACGACCTTTTCGGAAAGTGGCGGTTGAGGCGTATCAGGCCAGTCGATGAAGTTGGGCGCTTCTGTGTAGGTAGTGATCTGTTTGCCTCTGCGGCGCTTTTCAGACCACTCTCGGAGGACCTTGCGAAACGCCGAGACTGGGTGGTCAAGTTAGACCTCTGGGTGCTGGACCCATTCCTTCTGTTCAATCTCCAGGACATTTTGCTTCTCGTGCCGAACGGCACGCAGTGTTTCATCGCGAGTGATGATCTCATACATGGAGAAGAATACTCCCTTGATATCATTACGCGCCTCGCCGTAGCCAGGTTCTCCGATCCGAACTGAGAAGTTAAAGTCGAATATCATTATGGCATCTGCTTCCTCGTCGATAAGAAGGTTGCGGGGAGCGATGTCTTGATGAGCGATACCAAGATTCAAGTTAAGCTCATCGATAACGGTAATCAACTGAGTCAGCCATTTGAGTTTAAAAATCCGAGTTTTATTCTCCTCGAGCGTCCCGCCAGGAATGTATTCGTTGGTAAAACCCACGCAACGGCCCTCAATCTCATCCACAACGATCTTATCGAAGGCCACGATATGTGGATGTTTGGGCAAGCGCATCCAAAGATTCATCTCATGCCATACATAAGATAGGCGCTGATCAAGGAAGTAATACTTGAAAACGAGCTATGCTTATTGTTAGACCCTCCATATCCATGTCAGTCTCTGGGAGGTGCTAACCTTCTTGTCTGAATCTGGGGATCGTAGGCATCTCACAAGATCCACCAATGGGCCTAGCCGGTCAAGCTCTTCCAGCTCTGACCTTGAAATCGCCTCAATTCCGTCCGGACGCTCGGTTGCTTCCAGAGGCGGATGATATGGGCATCGGTTATTATCGTCTTTTTGATCAGTGGACGTTGAGACCAAGTCACCTTGCGGTGAAACCCGAATCTCAAAGACATCTGGTGCCAGATCATCGACGTGTTTCTAGAGGTGCTCGATTGCCGGATCTTCTGATTCAAGCTCCTCGTCCATGGTGACAGAAATGAGGCGACGTTGGTCCCAATTCATGATGTGCCAAGTACTTGGGCCCCCAGGGTAAATATTACCGCTGGGAGCGAAAAATCTCTCTTCCGGCTTCAGCATCGTGGGTTGACGGTGTTGGAAATAATTATGGTGTTCGTCAGAGTTAGGTCAAAAAGCATCAGCATAGCAAGTAAACGCTGATGATACGACTTATGATGTAGGTTTGAAGTGCGAAAGTCTCCACTGTTTTCTGGGAGGAGAAACATCTCAGCCGCACGGAAGATGCGGGCGCGTAATGAAACAATTCACATCCCTGGCTCAGCGATAGCGCAGCCCAGAGCAACAAATACCTTCTTCTCTAGGTTAGGCTGTATCGCTCTAACAATTTGATAAGCGATAAGCTGCAAAGGCGCGCCCTGTGGTTAACTGGAAGCTAAGCACTAAACCCCCTCTGTTTTAGCGTTCGCCTCTCTCATTCATTGATTCATCAGTTATTTCCTCTTCGCCCGCGCATATTTCCATCTCTCTCATGATCTTGAATTCTTGTTCCACTCACAAAATGGCATCAGCAGCACGAACTGTGCTGACTTTTCAGCGGAATGCAAAGCTCCATTCTTTACAAACATTGATCACGGCAATTCGACCATTTGGCAGCTTAGAGGCTGAGAATCGTGAGCTATTTAAGCAAGGCACCGACGAAGACTACGCAGTCGTCACAGAAGAGACAATCTTTCACCCGCAAGGAGGAGGCCAGCCTTCAGATGTGGGAAAGATAACGGATGAAGCTGGAGCGTCATTCACTGTTGCATCTGCTCGTATGGATGCTATTCGCGATGGCCAGGTCTTGCATTTCGGAAGATTCGACTCGGACAAGAAGTTCACAGAAGGACAAAAAGTCACGCAAGAAATCGACGTTGAGAAGCGTCTTCTCTACTCACGATATCACACCGCCGGTCATGTTCTTGGTTCAGCAGTCAACCACCTTCTCAAAGACACAGTCGAGGGTTTCGAAGAGTTGAAAGCCTCTCACTTCCCCGACTCAGCATCATGCGAATTCCAAGGCCTCATCGACGGAAAGTACAAAGAGCCCATTCAAAAGAAAGTCGATGAATTCCTGGCCGCCAAGATGCCAGTTGAGATTGACTGGTGGGACGCTGAGGAGTTTCGCAAGAATGGTCTTGAACATCTTACGCCTGACGCGAGCTTTCTAGGTCCTGGAGAGACAAAGTTCCGTGTTGTGAGGATTGTTGGGGCAGAGGTTTATCCATGCGGTGGAACGCATGTTGATACCACCGATCTATGTGGTGAGACGACGGTCAAGAAGATTGCGAGGAGTAAGGGAAAGTCAAAGGTCAGCTATTTGGTGAAATGAGGCTGTAGAGTATAGACATCATAGACGAGACAATGCCTAAAAATAGACCACGTATTCGGCGTACAAAAAGCCGACGCTGTTCCCCAACTCCAGATCTTTGTATTAAGACACCGAGGGGTGTTTTCTCATATGATTAAGCTTATTCTTCTTGGGAACCCTTGAACGTGCGGCAACAACCTAATTTCCAGGTCATACAGTCATACAATACGATATGAAATGAGAAGTGGCTCGATGCTACAGTGGCTTTCGCCAAGCTATCAAATATTACGACCCCCCACTATCGATGCAATGATGTTAATGCGAATAAGAAAAGTGCAATCCCACGCAAAAGATGATTCCTCCAATGTGAGAGCCTTGTCGCAAGTCAAGTCAGATCTCACAGTTATCGAACGAGTATTTCCTCACAAGTGTACCTATCATGCTTGGCAATTCCCCCGCTGTCAGATGTATCGTCACATGGGACCTACCATATGCAATGCGGCCATGCTAACCCCTGTAGCATGGAACCCCTGGCCGGCACCTCAGACACTTCCGTTACAACATACAGGGGACGAGATGGGACGAAACCGCCAATTGCGATGTGGCTTGCTCATATTGATCCATGTTCTGAGAATATGATATATCGAATATCATCTTTTCTCAACGGTCATCTTGCATCATGATAATGGTCAGCAACTTGTCACGGCAGTTCACTTTCCCGGGGGCAAGTCTTTTGCAATCCAATGCGATTGCGCTATCGTATTGAGTCTCAGTGTCCATGGTCACTAAAGTCATTCCTCCATGAAGTAGATACAAACAAAAACTAATGGAAACCGTAAACCTCATAAAATACAAGAACAGGCCAGCCTAGTCCTTCGCCCTCCATCAACTCGTTTAGGCGGCTCCAGCAGCATCAGCCTTCTGGATCAGGAACTCGGGAGCATCGCCGGAAGCAGCGCTCTGGTAGGCCAAGTGAGGAGCAGCAACGATGAGAGAGCCAGTGCAGACGAGATCACCGGTGTTGCAAAAGACCTTGGTGCGGTCCTCGGGGTAGCTGGGGATCTTTCCGCGGTTCTGGAGGTTCTTGGTATATCCGAAGAGAACGACTCCGGCAATCTTGTCACGAATACCGTCGTCGACGTCGGTGACACTGGCAGCGGCGAGAGCAGCACCCTGGCTGTAACCTCCAGCGATGAGGACAGCATCAGGACACTTCTGGTTAGCGTCGTTGAAGTGGCCCAGCATCTCACGGATAGCAGCGCTAGAGGTTCCACGAGGGAGAGCGTTGTCACCGAGGGTAGCGCGGTAAGCACCACCAACGCCCTGGATCCAGACACCGTCCTTGCCGTACTTGTCCTCGAGCTTTGAAGCAACGCGGGGACCGAGAGTTCCCTTAATAAAAGAATTAGTTATGATCTGTCACTTGGGGGGGTTGGTGGGGGCACTAACAAGGTTGCCGGCTTCAGTGGAGCCGCGAGCGTAGATGAAGATGACGCCAGGGCATGAACCGCTGTTGCCGTTGGCAAGATCGTTGCGGGTGATGCTACTGCCTAGCTGGCGAGCCTCGAGAGCAGCGGCATCCTGACCTGCGGGAAGAGCAGAGGCTGTGGCGGCGAGAAGAGTAGAGATGATGGAGAACTTCATTTTAGCGGTTGAGGCGAAGAAGAATCGAAGACAGCTGAGTTGGATTTGAAAGAAAGGCTGTGGGTTGAGTGAGTGACTGAGGACGGAGAGGCTTGATTTCATTCCATTAAGATCGAGGCTATCTCAGGTATTTATCTTAAATGTCAACGAAACATCCATCTTCCGTGCTTTCGCAAGTCTAACGCTTTTGGAATAACTCAAAGTACAGACGATGGATCACTTTTCGGTACCATCAGCAAAGAACAATAAGCAAAGATCAAAGCAACCTCTCTATCTCCCGGAAACAAATTAAGAGCACACACCACCAAACCCGTTCGTTCTCAAACCTATCACCATGCGTCCCACAAATCTCAACTCCCGAGTCATGCGAGAAGCCCTTGTCTGCCGCCGCCAAAACCAGTAGTCTCTTCGCAAGCCCTCATCAAAACGGGAAATGAGCCCCGTTGCGCCAAGTGAAGACCAACTCCACTGATCATCGAAACAGAGCAATATGGCAGTATGAAACGGCGCCCTATGACCACGTTGTTGGGAACCGGTGTGCGCCGCTTTGACAGTTACTTTTTTAGACAGGGGGACCTGAAACCACAGAATTGGTGGCCTCAGGAGGGTGATGGTGGCAGTGCGCATTTATTCCCGGTTTCATACTAAAACCCGCTAACGTGGTCAGCCCATACCGATTCGAGTTTGATGAGTATTGGGTGTCAGGAATGTAAAATGACCTCGGTTCGGTAAGTTCCATGCACGCTATTTGACAAGTGCAAGGTTGTATTGGCTACGTAAGTGCCAGATTGCGGGTATTTCAGCGCTAGAGCATTGAAAACAGGCCCCTCGCTGACGGGAATTTGAGTTTTCGATTGATTGGGTTTGTCGACAAGGTCAAGGTGACTTTGACTTCTAGTTTCAGTCTAACAAGTTTTAGCGTTCTCGTATTGTAGTTGAAACTGGCTTGTTTGATCCCTTGGGCTTAGACAGGTGAGGCTTCATGACTCGGTATGAACTGATGATCTTCTTGTGCTCGGACACTAGAAGGTGTCAAGAACGCTCGAGCTGGTTGTCGTTCCGATAGCGGAATATGTCTAAAAGTATGTCTAATTTTGTTTTGGGAAAACGGCTCCGGTAGACATGCCGGCGCAGTTGGGACATCCTCTTGGATCGAGATGTGTTGTCTTCAGAGTTCAGGCTACAACATCTTCAGGTTGATGATCATTCCGGTTTCCAAACATCGGCAAGATTCCATGATCGTGAGAAACACCGCATTGGCTCTAGTCTGACTTGTTTCAACACCATCTTGAGTTCGAGGCTGTGACCAGAACCGAGGCTCATCGACGATATTATCATTTTGAGGGGAAGGTACTATGGAATCTCAGAACCAGCTTCAAGTTAACAACATCTCGCTCCGAGCCGAGGTTCATGAATACATTAATCCAACACCATCTCCAGTATCGAACTCACCACCAGTTCAACTTTACCGAGGCCTATCCTCAGATAAATGAAGACAGCTCTGTTTCATCACCGTCTTGATCAGCACCGGCTACCATAGTTATGGGTCACAACCTTCGGGATCCTTAGCTCCGTTGTCACTAAAGTTTAGTCTCAGCTCCCACCTGACTAGTACCGAGGTCTATCACCTTTGAGGTAAGGTCATCCCAGCCTTCAGGTTCCAAGTGCCTCACACAGGATCATAATGGTGTGCACCCCGCAAACTGAATCGAAGGTGAACCAATTGGACCAGTCTCACTTAGCTCAGCCATCATATCTCAATTCGCGACATTTACCGTTCGCAGCTTAGTGAATTGCATGCTTAATTCGTTGTCTAATTCTAAGTTCTGCAAGTTCATTGACGCATTCTTGATATAGAATATTTTCTGTTTAATAATACAGCCGAACGGGTTTCGAATGCGGTTGCAAAACTTATGCCTCGGAAAGAAGTCGCAATTATGGAAGACCTCCTCGCATTTAACCCCGATACGGCTCCGGGAGTGTCAAACTCTGTGAGCTTCGAGGCACTTTCGACGAAAACTCTATGTTACAAGCTTCACAAGCCGAGGCAAACTTGCTTTCCCATTCATCCCCATCAACTTGCCATCTTCCCCCAAACCGCGTAATAACTACCTTTTCCAGAAGAGGAAATGCCCGGGCCGAGATGTTGATTAACTCCATAACCTCGCCATGTACCAGCGGATATGCGCACCCTATTAGACCGAACTCCTTAATGGATTCCGGAAGCAACTGGCAAATCCTTTGTGTAGGCAGACGGCCCTGCTGCCATCGGCGATGCAGTATGCCGCTGCCGATGTACAGTGTCTCAAGGACTTTCATGTCTGAGAGATCTTGGATTACTAGTTCACCATCGATGCCATAACCAGGAAACTCGAGTGTGACGTGTTTGAGCGTATCGCTTCTCAGCATCAAGATATCCTCAATTTTGTACGAGAAACCTGGTCGTTGACTTGCACTACCAGCGCCTTGCCAATACTCTGGTGCGCCGAACCGGAACGTTTGCAGTTTTAAGAAGCCACGCATGATTGCCTCCAACCGACTGGTGTGAATTGCGGACGATCTCAGTATAATTTCATTGACATTGTCGTGACAAAAGCCCATCTCTGACTCTTTCATCGCCTCACGTAGATCCAAGCCGGCCAGTTCGATACTTTCCAGTTGAGGTGCTGCTTCCAGTAGACCAGCCAGACTGTCGAGGTTGTCAGCTGGGAAACACTTTGAGACGGTAATAATAAGTTTCTTCAAATTCGGAAGATATCCAGACGGCATCGACCAGAATTTCCGGTCGGTTTGGACGTAAATCTCAAGCTCATTGATCTTTGGTATCAAAGAGACAACAACAGAAAGGAGTCCATCAATGGCAATCTCGGCATTTCCTACGGTTTCCCCGAAAAATCTTCTTGCATTTCTTAATCGGTCAACCGGAACCACGGGGTTTCCCTGGGCAGCGTCGCATAGATGAGTTCGATACCGTTTATCGCACTTTGCAAAAAAGTCCAATGGGTTACCATATTGATAAACGAAACGCCGAATCACCACCCGGCTCAGACAGAGCTCCTTGACATGTTGACCAAGAGCTAGTATTCGACCAATGGTGTCAATGAAACCAAATAAATCGCGCCCTATCGGTCGATGATACAAGTGCGGTTGGGAAATACGCCTTAGTTCCTTGCATGTCAGAGATAAGGCCGATAGACACTTTCTGTCCTGAATCAGTGTCGACTTTTTGTCGCGAAAGAAGTCTTGAGGAGAGGTTCTCTTGCTGCAGCAGGGACAGAACTGCTGGCATAATATATCGATGATCTCTTCAGGCAAAGAAAAAATATGGATGAAAGATGGAGTCGCCATGGTTATTTGGTGATATGAAGAGGAGAGAACTGGCTTGCGAGGATGGATACAGATTTGACTCTCTTATAATAAATTGTGAATAATGAAGGTTCTGACAAATAAAGTCAAAATGAATAGGCTTTTGGTGTCGATTGGGCATTTTTTCGTATTTACTATCTGCCTGAGGTTTAAGTCAACCTGGCGTCAGATGTTATCGCGACACGTAAGTCCTAATCGAACTCTTTTCAATCTCGCAGCTGGTCTTTGACTTTCGATCCAAAGTACTGTGGTAAACAAATATCATAAGACACTCTTTGATCACGTCATAACCTTATGGTTAATAATCTGATCTTGATTATGCATTATTCTAAAACTGACAAATGTCGGTGTTTACTCTCTATCTCTGTAGAAATATACATGGTCTTCGATTATTTATAATAAAAGCTTTATTTTTGCTGGTACTCTATGGTGGTTATCGCGAAGATGGGTTAAGGCACGTTTTTAAGGTCATTTGACGCGTCAGAATATTATCGAAATGCTATTTAAAATATAAATTTATTACTTCCAGAGCTGATTGGTTAAAATATCTTCCCTCGAATTGTCTTTGCTGTCCCAGAAAGCGTATAAACTGAGTACATATTTAAGATATTCCATCTCAACATAGGGTAAGTCAACTGTGTCAAAGCACTACGTCATCGGACCGCTGCACTCAAAATCAACCAATCACTCTGTGAAGCTGTGAGACACAGTAAGACCAATCTTATCTATCAGTCGATAAGTCTCCGGATCAATGGACTCTCTCCTATCATGCATTTCTATTTCAAGATCCGGGTCATCTAAAACTCCGGCCTCCCGACGCCTCCCGTTTTTGAACCAAAATCTCACTGCATAACCAGCCTCGTTCTCCTAACTAAGACCGGGAATTTGGGGGCCGTCAATTTAAACCAGGGGCAGTGACAAAATCCTCCTCACCTCCCTTCTGTATATAGTGACATACTGTCCTTTTTATTTCTGTCATATGGGATGTAGTGAAACTCCGAATGACCCCATCACATTAACCGAAGCACTCTCACTGGCCTTCTCCCCTCGACGCTGATCCTTCGGCGCAGCCACGACAGTATGGGTAAGATATTCTCTGCAAGAAGTAAAAAAAGAAATCGGATGACGAAATACCGATGATACCTCATGGAAACCTGGAAGAAGGACACTTCTTCAGATTACAAATGCATTCTCTCTCTCTAAGCCTACTTTGAACAACTGATCCTCCGGAGGATTCTCATGGTATCCATAAGGCCGGGACCAAAAGTTCGTAACCGAGCTGTCGCGTGTTTTGTTTGACTAGAGATCCACGCGTTTGATTGGTAGGGCTGATCTGTCTTGACTGTCTTGTCTGCCTTGGGTAACGCCCAAATTTCTCCGCATTAGCCTTCGCTGGTGAGCCATTCACCATGGGCTGCTTTAGTCGCTTTTCGGGATGGAAGCTCACAGCCGTGTACCTCACCATTCTCGTGAGTACGCTCACGACGCTCCTCTTCGTCACGCTTTTCGTGTCGCTGTTTGGGCTGAAGCGTGACGATGGAGACGATGCGGCTACCAGTGGGAGGGATGTTGGTGATGCGCTGGGCCAGAGTGTTTTGTACAAGGGGAATTGCGATACAACTGCGAAAGCGAACTTGTGGATTCATTTGCTCATCAATATTGTGAGTACTGGCATTTTGGCGTCGTCCAATTTCTTCATGCAAGGACTCGTGGCGCCGACGAGAGCTGAAGTCGACGCTGCGCATCGCTCGGGTCATTGGTTAGAGATTGGCGTTCAATCACTCAAGAACTTTCGCTTTCTTGGCTGGCGAAAAGTCCTCTTCTGGTCTCTATTTTCCATGAGCTCTGTCCCGCTTCATCTCGTCTTCAACGGTTGCGTGCTCGAGAGTAAAGGCACCAATGGCTTCACGGTCATGATCGGCTCTCAGGAACTCACCCAAGGAGGCTGGAAGGGACTTCCCTCAATCACAGCAGCCTACTTCGATAGATTGGGCTACAGCGATCGGTCACAGGTCGACGGTAGCCCTGAATCTCTGGAGAAGCTAAAGCCCATCAATGACTCTTTCGTGGTTAACTCGACGAGTGGAAATTGGGTTGAACTGGCGCTGCCCGACTGTATCCATCGATACAACAACCCCGAACAAGCCTTGACACATTGGCGACATTTGATGATGATAATTTACGACTATGACGATATATACCGAAATGAAACAGTTGGTTGGAAACGAGCTGATGTGCTGATGAACACGACAAACACGACCGATCTCAACGTTATGAATCCTCTCTGGACAGTGGACGCATTTACACGCACCGGAAGGACATCCCAGGCGAGCGGTAGTCTGAATCAGTACATGTCAAACCCTGAGCCCAGTTATCTGGTGTCTACTCCACCAGATGAATATGGCGACACTATGCCAAACGAGCGCGCTTACATGAACGTCTACGGAACGTGGGATATGCAAGGTACTCGCAGTATCTTTGACCCCCAATCCGGTGCCATCATCACGGATCCAACAGTTTTCAAGACAAAGTATCGTGTTATGCAGGTTGATCGGTGTTACTCGGAGAAGTACGAGGCGCCGTGTCGACTGAGCATAGCCAACAGTCTCTTGCTCATTGTCTGCATCATGTGTCTCTTCAAGACCGTTCTATGCCTTTTGGTTCTGAAGCTTCGTGTTTGGGGGGATGAGAATCCGCTCATGACGCCGGGAGATGCGATCGCGTCGTTCATTTCAAGACCGGATGAGGAGACAAGGGGTATGTGTACCTTGACTATGGAGGATTTGAGAAAGACGGCAAAACCTACACAGACGAGGTTGGGGGAGACGAATCAGAATTATAAGTGGCTGCAAGGACCGAGGCAGTGGCAGAACAACTCACCGCGAAAGTTTGGAAAGGCTGTTCCTCGAAACATCTGGGTGCTGTCATCTCTGCTTATTGGATGTTCTCTCATCGTGGCCTCGGTCATGTTAAGTATCGCCATCCAGGGTCAATCTCTGTAAGTCAGCCCCCCTCTGATATTAGACATGAAAGGCCTAACCCCATCAACAGGAGCAATTCTAAATTCATGCACGCGCCGCAGAACGAAGACGTGAAGGACGATCATTTAGATAGTCTTCCTCTCATCTCACTCACCATGGTTGCCAACACGCCGCAGCTTATCCTCTCTATCTGCTACCTCGCGTACAACGGTCTCTTCACACGCATGCTAGCTGAGTTTGAATGGTCAAAGTACAGTGTTGGGTTTCGTTCTCTGCGCGTGACTGAACCACGCGGGTCGCAGAATGCGACGTATCGTCTTCAGCTTCCTTATCGGTTCTCGATCCCTTTGATCATTATTAGTATTGCGCTCCATTGGATTTACTCCAATTGCATTTACGTGAGCAATTACGAAGGTAAGCAACGGTTCCTAAAATAGTTAGCTGTCCAGATTAAAGTGCTGACACACCATAGCATACGCCCCAGGATATCCGTATAACAGAACTGTCACAATCGGTCTCCAGTTCTCATCCAAGGCTATCTTAGTCGGTCTCTTGGTATCGATTGGTGTCGCCATCACACCACTCTTCCTCGCCTTTGTCAAACTACCAGGCGTGATGGTTATCGCAGGCGCAAACTCGGCAGTTATATCCGCAGCCTGCCACTACCCCTCTACAAAACTCAAATCCCTTAGCCGTGCAACGTCAAAGATGAGCATGAGGAGCAACGAGTACGACAGTATGAGTGCTCGACTGATAGGCGATGAAGAAGTAGAAGAACTTACGGACGTGTCGAGGCGAAAGATCAAATGGGGGAGGATGTCGATGGGCAAGAGTGATGAGAGCTCAGTCGGACATCTCGGCTTCGGTACAGAGGAGCTTGATATCGAGAAGCCAGTAGAAGGAGAGTATTACAGTGGCGTGAGAGACATCTATGACGAAGGATTGAGGAGAATGCGGGTGTTGTAATGATAACAGAAGTTCTGGACGGAATCCTTCTGATCGATTGTACTACTACGTTACGCGCTAGATAAAATCGGTGGCGAATGGCCTGTTAGATAGATGCTTGTACATAAAATGTTCATTTCCAGGATCATCACTGGCTGCTTTGCCTCCTCTCCCTAGAAATTGTGGCTGCATCTATAATGACAGATTTGGAAGTATTGAAGGTTATAACACGATGGATTGAGGAAATGACCTTCCCCACGAACGTTAACCTAAGGCTATTCTTATCGTAGCATGGGGTCGTGATGGATAAGGGGACCGGCAAACCGGCATCGGCGTCTAATATGTCGCCCGCATCAAAAACAGAAGTTCCTCAGCTTCGATGGCGCACTAGAACACGTTGGTGTTGTATCGAGCGGCCGATCTAGCAACGGGACGCCGATAGCCGTATTTCCATATCTGTGCCACCTCTTCAGCGCGAGTGGCTTATCTCTCGCCTCTTTAGTATGAGCCGTTAGACGTTAGCGGCTCTATTCCCGTCCAAGACCCGCGTCAGCACATGAGCAAAGTCTCAAGCTTTTTTTTCATGATGTGACAACATATCATTTGCAAAATTACAAGATTAAGCATATGAAACCCCCCAGAATTGCTAATATCAACGATTAATACCATCGGCACTTAATGTGCCTCCCGGCTAACTCGGCGATAGATGGCTTGATAGACCAGGGACTGACTGCCCAATCCAGCGCGACCTCGGCTGATCTAGCCAGTCTTGGCAGGTCACCTCGCACCAATGCCGATTTTACCAGGACCTTTTGTTGCTAACTCGCAGCCAAAGACGCGTGATGTTGCGGGGAAGGGGCAAGGTGCTGTTAAGGGGACATGTCACTGGCTTGCAATTCTTGGTTGGACTCCTGTATGATATCGAATGGGGCGAGTCGCAGTGTCGCATGTCTTGCAGTTGATATCAGATACGAAATGAGTCCGGGTTAGCCAACCGAACCGCAAATAACATCGGGAACAAGACAGGAACTTTTGGCAGGTTGGGTCCTTTTGAAAAGTTCCTGTGCCATTGTGTTGGGTATTGCCGTTCTATCCAGTACGATAGCGTGCCGAAAACCCGGAATGCCTTTGATGGTCTAGCACGACTTTTATGTTGTAGTATTGGCGATGATGATCTTGGTGTTTTAGATATTTGAGTACAAAACATGTTGCATCGCCCTGCCAAGACTTGGGTTTCATCGACATCCTTTCTTCTCCATGTTTATGTTTTAATTTCTTTGTTACGCTACAATGAGTATCTCTGAGAAGGAGACCAAACCGGAGAGCCCCTCTTCCCAGGCGGATATCTATCCTGCTGATGAGAAGAGGGGTCTTCCTCAGGATGACAAGAATATTCATGATATTGAGATCATGTCGTCTGATAAGGTGAAGCAGCCGCTTGAGACTGCTGAAGATATCGTCACACATGTTATTCAGGTCGATGATGACCCTACTATGAACCCATGGACGATTCGCATGTTTGTCGTTGGTTAGTTGACTACCCACTCTTGAGATGCAATATGCTGATGGGTGATAGGCATTGGACTGTCTGCCTTTGGTGGTGTCCTCCAAGAAATCATGTACTTCAAGCCCCAGGTCGTCTACGTCTCCGTCATGTTCTTGACCGTCCTCGCTGAAACGCTCGGTTCCGGTCTCGCTCACATCATCCCACGCTGGGGTCGCATCGGTCGTCTTCTCAACCCCGGCCCCTGGAACAGAAAGGAACATACCGCCGCTGTCCTCATGGCATCAGCCGCTTCAGTCTCAGCCCTGTCCACCGAAGCCTTGACTGTCCAGAAGCTCTGGTATGGTGGATACCCCGACCAAGCAGCCGGTATCTTCATCACCCTGTCGTCTCAGCTTATCGGATATGGTGTCGCTGGTATGATGAGAAGTGTTCTGCTGTACCCCACCAAGATGCTGTACCCTGCCAACCTTCCCATCACGACTGTCATGGAGACTCTGCATAAGCCCAAGTCAGAGACCAGGAAGAGATTCCAAGTCTTCTGGATTGTCTTTGTCGCCATCTTCTGCTGGGAGTGGTTCCCTGAGGTGAGTGCACCGACGCAAGCTCATCGAGTCATGCTGACAATAGTAGTACATCTTCCCTCTCCTCTCTGCTGTCTCTGTCTTCTGCCTCGCCGACCGCCACAACCCCGTCTTCACAAACCTCTTTGGCGGCTCCCAAGGTAACGAGGGAATGGGTTTCCTGAGCATCTGCTTCGATTGGAACTACATCGCTGGCTTTGGCTCACCTCTCTGGATGCCCCTTCAGACACTATTCAACAGTTATCTCGGCTACATCGGTGGTATCGCTCTGTCCATGGGTCTCTACTACGGAAACTACTGGCGCGCAAAGGACTTCCCCTTTATGGCCCAGCTCCTCTACGATGGAGCTTCTAACACTACCACCCATATTACTTACAACGAGACTGCCATCATGAATCCCGATTTCACTGTCAACAACGATCTCGTCGACAAGCAGGGTCTCCCTTACTTGACTGCTACCTACATCAACTATCTCATCACTTCCAACGCCGGCCTCACTGCCACAGTCGTGCACATGCTTCTCTGGAACTACGCCGAAGTCAGCCTGGGATGGAACTGGATCACAATCGCCAAGATGAAGAAGCTTCTCCGTCCTGAAACATACAAGTTCTGGCAGCAGACCGGCACTCGCACCGAGGAAGAGAAGCAAAAGCTCCGCGACGACCCCACCATCGATCCTCATTACAAGCTCATGCTCGACTACGAAGAGGTTCCTAACAGTTGGTACTTCGTCATCCTTCTCGCCAGCATCATCATTGGATTGGCTTGCTTGTATGCCATGAAGTCGACTCTCCCGTGGTGGGGTTTTATCTTGGCCATCCTCTTCCTCATAGTCGTAATGGTTTTCTTCGGAGCTCAATATGCCATCACTGGTTTCGGTTTCAACCTCCAGCCCATCTTCCAGATGTTGGCTGGCTACATGTTCCCTGGTCGTCCTCTTGGTAAGGATATCCCAATCACCTGCATTGTCAGCAACACTGACCCTCTTAGCCAACATGTACTTTACTTCGTACACCTATAACGCTTTCTCCCAGGGCACCCTCCTCCTTCGTGACCTGAAGCTCGCCCAGCAGAACAAGCTCTCTCCCAAGGCCACTTTCACTACTCAGGTCATTGGTTGCATTCTTGGTGCCCTTCTCAACTATGTCATGATGATCAGGTAAGAGTCTATCTGGACAATGGTTTGTAACTTGAAGCTAACTCGGTGTAGCATTGTTGACAACCAAGCTGCCATCCTCATGTCAGCCGAAGGTACCAACGTCTGGAGTGGAGCGCAGGTACAGCAGTTCAACACCCTTGCCATTGCCTGGTCCATCGCCCCCAAGATGTTCTCCATCGGCGCTCGCTACGAATGGGTCACCATCGCCTACCTCATCGGCTTCGTCACTCCTCTCCCCTTCTACTTCGCCCACAAGTTCTTCCCCCACATCCGAATCTTCTCTTACCTCAACATCCCCATCATTCTCTGGTACCTTGGTTACCTGTTCGTAGGACTCAACGCTTCGGTCACCAGCTACTTCATCCTCGGTGCTTTCGGTCAGTTCTACCTCCGACGATACCGCCCTGAGTGGTTCGTGAAGTGGAACTACTTGATCTCTGCCGCTCTCGATGGTGGTACTCAGGTCATGGTCTTCATTGCGACCTTTGCTGTCTTTGGTGGCTCTGGAAAGGCGGTTGCCTTCCCAACATGGGCAGGGAACAAGGTTGACAACTATGACTACTGCGCCTTTAACGCGAACAGCTAAGCAAGGTTCAAGATTTAGTAGATAGGGGCTGTAGAGCTTTCGATGAATAGAATAGTGAATGCAAAATTTAGTATCACAACCAGCCTTTCCACGTGACATGGTCATTGCCGTATTTGTTGCCTATTTGGCGAATCGTGACAACATCATTCCGCGTTGATCTCCATGACCGTAAACTCTAGCTGTTGGCTCCGAGACAGGAGAAAACATTTCGCTCAAGAGAGCAACACCATCACTAGAACTTGCCAGACTGAGACTTAATCTTACTGCCACATTGCACTGATGATCGCCTAATCCTTCTTTGTAGCGGGTTGTACAGGTCTTTGGTTCCCACGTGTCACACTAGTCCAGACAATATAGTGGTTGCTTATCTACCTTTCTGCTAATGCTGCCGGTGACAAAGCGCTCCTACACTCTCGCTCAAAGCTTGAAGCCCGTGACAATACATACAACAGGGGGTAGTAACACTGGAAAGACAATGCGTCCTTTTCTTTCTTCTTATAGCTGCAGTCCTCCACCCAGACATAGATGATGGGATTGTCTCATACTAACAAGCTAAGGTTCCCCTTCTAAGACTTGTCGGCAACTAACCAACCTGCTCTGCCCGGCTTTGCAGTGTCCTCAGCGCGAGCCTTGACGTCTTGGTAATTGTGATGAACATATATTGATTGATAGTGAATAACTACCTCGATAGTCCCTGTGGAGCCACTTCCCAGCGG
Source organism: Fusarium dlaminii (assembly GCA_013186775.1). Classification (NCBI taxonomy): domain Eukaryota; kingdom Fungi; phylum Ascomycota; class Sordariomycetes; order Hypocreales; family Nectriaceae; genus Fusarium; species Fusarium dlaminii. The sequence goes on along the minus strand of JAAOAL010000131.1, from coordinate 104,010 downwards.
AGAACCCAGAACCTGGGCTGCGAAAGCAATAAGAGCAAGGCAGTTTGTGATCTTCATCTTGAAGATGTCGACGGAGAGTTCGAGGGTTTTCTGATAAGAAGCTTAGATGGTGAAATTGTTGTGGTAAGACCGGATTATGAAGAATGAAGTGCTGGACACTGTAGGCTACTTATACGTCTCCCCAGTTGATCCAGCTTTATAGTTACCGGAGGTACAAGCAGAATATTCAAAGATTCTACTATCATACCAACACGATAACTCGCTAATCCATGCACCATGCCTTTGCCGGGTGGCCGACCTTGAAGTTTCATCATGGTAAGTATTGCTCTTTTGAGTTGACAGACCTAACAACTGATGCTTGGGTACGGGCCGTACCTTGTTTAACTGGTGTTTCTATTAGGGGTAGACCGACAGTTCTCTTTAGACTAAACGCACGCTTCCTTGGCAGACTTTAAGACAGTGGCATGTAATTTTAATCGGTCGCCATCATCGCGAATCTCTGTATTAGCGCGAACGTTTAGATAAGGAGATCCGTTGTTGGCGTTTCTTGTCTTCCTGACTCATTCCATCTGGAAATGGCCACAATTCATCCAGTCGAAAAGGGTCACTTCCCCATTCGGCCAGATGGGAGTTGTAGCTTTGTCCCCATCCATTCCGATCAGCTTGCCACAGATACTTGCTCGACGATGTAGGAAATTTCGTCTGATGACGGATTGGTAACGACCAACCACTATGGAAGACGGATTCTTATATTATTGCCATCAATCATGCAAGCCTGTTTCATCTGTTATTATAGCATAATACAGACCCTTTGCTATAATCACTACATCTGCCAGATCGCGAAGTGCCAGATAGATATATAATAGTCCTGGCATTTTGATTCGCATGACAGACAGAAATTACTGGTTGGAACCTGGTCACCAACTTGATAGAGACACAGATTTGAGATTTGACCAAAAATATAATGTAATAGCAATGTCGGTCTCCATTGTCTGGCTGTATAGCTATTGATGTAACCTCTTGCCCTTCCCAGACCACAAACCATTACCAAAAGTGCCATACTTCGTCCCATCGGCCTCAATGTACTGCTTCGCAAACCATAGGCTGCCAGATATTGCTCTCATACCATAGCCTGTCTGTCACTAAAATCCGAGATCCGTCTCACTCTTCGTCAGACTAAGGCTGCTCTCCGCCCGACTGGGGTTCCTCATCGATAGGAAACATATCGCTCCATTTGTCATACTCTTCGTCGGTCAGAGCGTCTTTGTACCATTCGTTTCGTCGGCCCAAAAAGGCCTCATCTGGAGCGCAACGCTCCATGTTCAAGAGTGCAACTAGGGCCTTTCCGCCCCGGGTGATCGCCAGGCGCATAATCGAATCCCACTCGTGGTTGTTGCAGATCTCTTGGTCGGTCTGATCCATGGGATGACCTGCCTCCTTCGCTGTATGGCAGACCGAGTTCGCCATATCCTTCCAATCTGAGATCTCGTGATCCTGCATTCGCCAATGACTCTTGAGAAACAGGACCAGCTGGTCCGCCGATCCGTCTACGGTCGGGGTCTTTAGAGCGTTTTGCATATCCGCTTCGAGAGCCTCTAGTCCCTTCTCTCTTGCCGCCTGCGCAGGATCGACTCGAGATCAAAGTCGGGTCTCGTTAGCCTCAAATGCAGCGTTCAGAGTTGCTGCAGTGACAGACGAAGCCTCACGCAGCTTGGCTACGCTTTGGGCCATCAGCATATGATTGTCGATCTCGTGGTCTCGACAAGCAAACAGTCGGTCTGTATGCTGCTTGATTACGGCAGCTGTTTTCTGATGAGCCTTTGGTAGGCTCAAAGCTGCGGTCTCGATGGCCCGGATTGACCGCCGGGCTGTATCGGTCTCGACGTGGAGGATTTCTTGGATTGTGTCGTCGAGCAGCTCTACCTGCGAGAGGATAGGGGCCTCAAGTAATCTCAAGTCCAGTTTGAAGTCCTCTGACTTTGCCCATAGGTTGAGGACATTGCGGCGAGCCTTAGAGATAAGTGGGAAGATCTCTTCTGTGACCTCTTCCTCAATCGTCGACCCAAACCTTTCCTTCGTGCTTTCTGGGTCCATCAGCTGATCTAGCCAATGCGCATTTCGTCGGTCCCATTCTTCCGCTGTGATCACGTTTGTGATCGGTGCTGTTGGCAGAGTCGGTCGGAATGGGTAAGGCTGCATGAAGTCCGTCGGTGCTTGTTGGATATTGATGGCGTTTGCTGGAAATGGCTCTGGGATGGCTTCGGGGAGCCTCTTGCGCTTTTTGGCGTCAGTCATTTTCTTTGATGAATGAGTATTCGTTGGCTGTGTAGAGTTTGTCGGACCCAGGAGGCTCGAGGGATTTTTTTCCTGATTTATACTGGAATCAAAAGCGCCGGTCGGCTTGGGATGGGCAGACTCGTCGTCGGCATCGAAAGGATTTGAGCAAAGCAGTTGCTTGGGATGTATCAGGCTCGACGTGATCCATCGGTTCGGCTTGTTGTGTCGGATTCTCTTGTTCGTCAACCTTGTCGGAAAGACCGTGAGTAGGTGTATGAGTCGTATCGGGCTTGACGTGATCAATCAATTCGGTCTATTGTGTGAGGTCCTCTTGTTCTTCTGATTGGTCAGTAAAGACAGACTCTTATGGGGGGATTACCAGTTCAAGATACCTTCTGCAGAGTTCTTTGTCGGCGAAGCTGAACTGTTGTTATTGTTTGTATCGTTTGGCGCCCGCATGTGTGGGCGCTGGGGTCCTGCTGCTTGGCTCTGAGGTCTGATCGTGCTGCTGGGATCTAGACGTCGCGCCGATACCGCAGTACTTTAAAAATTTCATTAACCGATGCGCCTTGATCTGTAGATAATATAAATGAAGTCTTATTATATTATAATAAGATGCGCGTGGTGGGTGGCCGATCCAAGTCACCTACTGATGTGTTGGAGATGTTGCAGGAGGCGAGTTTTTGGTGTTGTGAGAAAGTGGGTCTGAATAAGATATGGGAGCAACCAAAACAACATCTCCTGGATTACCGTTCATCCTCGCCTCGCTCAGTCTCGCCGATGGATTTCAAGTCGACGACGCCGCAGATCTTGGCAGACCAGCGAGACATCAACAGATCGTATAAAGATCGGTGTTCGCCTAGCATCTACGAAACATATTTGTAAGAAGACAGCCGATCATCGTGTCGTCGTCCAATATCTGAGGCGTGTATCTATGTAAATAGGGGGCATTCAAGTTAATGATGCCCCTGAAGTTGGCAGTCTCATATAATGAGACATGAGTGAATGATAAAGACCGATAATTCTAAAGAGACTCCTAGCCACGGCTTTCGCGGGTTCATTGAGGTACGTACTCGGGCGAGGTGTGTCAGGTGGGTTGTGTCGTGACCCGGGTCTGCTCCTTCCCCCTGAGGACGACACAGATCGCATCACGAAAAAAATTACGCCAACTTTTTTCCCGTTCGTTCTCACAACGATCGACCGAGACTCAACAGACGCTATAAGAATTGCATACAGGCCACTACCTTACAAAAGACAGATCCGCGACGGACACAGAGAGAGAGCTTTTCATCAATTCGTGCAGTTACTCTGACAGCTCTCCTCGGCATGGCTTCGCCAGACACCAACCAATCTCAGTAGCCGACGGCTTCACAAAAGCGCAGAAACGCTGCATCCAATGCTTCCAGAGCTATCTCGGCTTTGATCGCCGATCCATTCAATGATGAGGCGCCAAATCCCACCCCGGCCACTCCTCCAAGCAAGAGGCGCATGGCACAAGACGAATCCCCCTACACCAATAACTCCTCCTTTGTCGACTCATCAGCAGACGAATCTTCACCCGCGTCGACAGAGAGCTCTTCTACCGATGGCGAGTCCTCAGATGAGAATAGCGGTGTTGCGACAGCCGAGACCACTACCGCCTTGTCCACCGATCCAATTGAAGACCAACTACATCCACTCGAACCGACCGCATCCAATCTCCAGACCGTCGCAGCAGAGGTCGGCTCAGTCGAAGACCCAATTGAGTTTATCTATACACTAGAGGTACAGCCAGGAAGAAACTACCAGCCGCGGGTCGTACACAGCGAACCAAAGTTCAAAGCATGGGTCCTTCAAGCACACCAGCCCACAGGGGAGTACAGACGATTCATACGGCTCGACAAGGACGTTTTCAGCTTTGACGAATCTTCGCGAATTTGTCAGAACTCTAAGGTTGCATGCAAGGAATCTTCAAGGAGCACGGATAAATGGCGGTTCTTATAATGACTTTAGGACTACTTTAGGAAACCTTTTAGAGGATTTTAGGATTATCATCATAATTTTAGATGACCTTAGGGGACGATGAGACCCACTTTCCGCTGAAAATCGCCTGATCGCAAATACAATCATCGCGAGCAGAGTCAGTTTCATGTACTTGCAATTGAAGTCAATATCAACATACGAGACTATGTACAACTCATCCATATATATACCAGAAAAATCACAGACATCATCTCCATAGCCAACTCGTAACCCGTCATTCTGTGATCCAGTCATCGTCCTGCCACCTATATCTCCGCTTAACATCCAGATGGGAGAGCAAAGCTCTCAGTGCGGCTGGAAGCACTATACGTGGCACCAGTTCCAAGACCACGCTTGGCAAAGCCCTTCCAGATCTCGCACTTGTTAGCTCCCTTGGTAAGAGCGGTGTCGGCGTCGATGATGGCGTCGCGGGCCTGGACCATGTTGGGGTTGCAGGGTTGCCTATCAAACATTAGATGAGACTCGAGTTCACGGGAATGAATACTTACAAGCTCATTCCAGACACTACCAATTGCATAGTTAAGTATCTACCGTCGGTAGGAACGCCGTTGCTGAATTTGGGCTCATCCGCGTCACTGTTCCCGTGTTTGTCGATCAAGTTCCACATAACCTCATACAGGACAGTAGCCCAGTAAGTACCAATGGCATGGACTCCACTGAGACTGTTAACACTCTTGTAAGTGTATGGGTTAGTGGTAAGGCTTGTGCTGTAGGGATAAGCGCGGATGCCGGCTGCGTTGTTGTAGACCCAGTCACCCATGACCTTGTTGCTAGCGCGGGTATCCTTGGATGTTGTGTGGATAGCAGTAGCCATGAAATCACCCCAGCCTTCACCCATACCACCAGACTCACCACCTGGAAGACAGCCTGAGTTGGCAGGGCCACCGGTGAGACGGTTGGAGAGACCATGGGTGTACTCGTGGATAACAACACCAGCATCGAAACTGCAGTCGCGCTGGGGTGTGCTGTATGTCCAGAGGTACATTCGCATGCGACCGGGCTGACCGTCAGCAGGAGTAGCAAAGTTGGCGTTGTTAGTGCCGCTTCCGTCCTGGGCGTTGAGGATAACAAAATCGTTTCCTACACCACCCAGACCATTGTTGTTGGTCTGGAAGTTACCAGCCTGCTCGGTAAAGCCGAGAAGGTAAAGAAGATCGTGGTACTTGTTGGCAGTGTAGAAAAGCTGGGCGATGGAAGCATCGCGGTAGGTGGTGGGTGTAGTGGTGCTTGTGGAGTAGTCATACTCGAACTTCAGCGAAGGACTATCAGGACGGTAATTGGTCAAGTAGGTGGAGCCCCCTGATGGATTCACCTGTGCAATTCCGTTGTTTCCGCGAGTGGTGGTGTAGTTGCTTGACCCGTCGCTGAGCCAGGTGAACTTGGAAGCCTCGAGGTTCCAGGGGTTAGAAACAGTGGAGCGAGATCCCTTGGAAGGATCGTTCACACCCCAGGGACTATTATAGAATGGTTAACTCTATTCCAATCGTCAATTCATAGATATACGTACTAGACCTTGTATGTAGCCTCGTTGACGTAGTCAACAACACCGACGACCTCATCAGTCTTGGCAGCGTTGACATAAGTCAACAGCCAGTTATCAACGATATCAGTCTCAACTCTCCATGTGAGCTTGAGCTCCTTGTTCTCATCAACAAGGTAGGTGAGCTTAGCCTCAGGCTTGCTAACAGTACCCTTGGTGCCAGTGAAGACGTAGTGGTTCTTGCTCTTCTTCTCAGCCTTGGCTTTCTCAGCCTCGACAGGGAGAGAAAGAACATCAACTGTGTCCTTGAGAGCGTCGACGGGGTCCTTTTCATCACGCTTTGTGAGAGGGCCGGGAATCTTGCCATCGTAGAAGCTGTTTCCGTAGGAGAAGACCTCGCCATCAGCGCCAATCTATATCCGTTTCAGCATATTCCAGACCATAAAGCAGCCTCCAAATACTCACGTTGACGTTGAAATCAGCATTATCGATATCAATACCGTTGACAGTTTGCTTGAAGTTCACATGGGCAATTCCGTTGCTTCCAACATAGTGATCCGTGACCATACGGAAAGTAGCCTTGGGGAAAACAGACTTGACCAAGTCCTTGGCAGTCTCGGTGTAGTCAGCTCGCTTGGTGACGACCTTGGCGCTGACATCATCAGGAACCTCTTCCTGAGGAACGTACTCGGCCATGGGAGGAAGCTTGAAAGCTTCCAGGTCGAGGCCACGCTTGCTCAGCGGTGAAGGGTTGGGGGTCCTTCTGCTGGGATGAGCACCAGCGAGGCTGGAGAGGCCGATGAGGAGGAGAGAGTCAGAGAAACGCATATTGATGAGTTGCACTGGAGTGAAGTGCTGAGTTGATGATGATGTTCGTGAAGTTCAGATAAATGATCGAAGGATCTATTATATACTTCTCTGAGATCTGAGCCTACACAACGACTATGCTTCCAGTCACTCCGGCTTCTTTCCAACTTCCCAATTCAACCGGGACTTTTGTATATCTTGGCCTCGAATATCTAGAAGCTCACAACTATCCACTGACCTATTCTGGGATATAAGCGCTGCAAGACGGGTCTTTTGTCCAGACACTATCTTACAAACACTACAGTCATGCGACATTGCTATCTGGGGTCACTTGTTCCTGGCCCTCAGTCCCGCTAGGGTTAGCACGTCATTTTCGCAATATCTCGGCGGCAGCGAGATAGGAAGGTCTTTTCGGACAAACAACAGCCGAGGGAATAAACGGCTCGGGACGAACCATCGTAGATTTGCACTTTGGGGAAAGGGTGCGGAGTGTATAGCCAAATTGGTATGTATGCGCCGAAGACTAGTAACTAGTGAGTATTGCAAGCTTAAGAGTAAGGTTAAGCACGATAAACCTTCTTAGCACATCATCGGAGCATTTAGGACGCTAGAAATAAGTGGTGCAGTCGTAGATATGATCATACTAGCATAGGGAATGAATGGGTTGCGGACAAAAGGCACTATCTGCCATCTCAACACCACTATCCAAGCAATCATACCCCAAAAGGAAGTCCATAATCTAGACCACTACACCGCAATATACTCTGATCTGCAAGATAAAGACGCCAGACTATTTCTGCACTCTGCAAGCGCCTCGACGGCCCCTGCGTCTTCTTGGCACAGGTTCTTTTTGACGAACGACATCCGTGTGATCTACCACGACATCCCTGCACATCTGGGGACCTTCCATGTTGGGCCATGTCTCCCGGCAATACCACCCTCAACCGCGGAGACGATGGGCCAATCAATTACCACTCCGCTGTTTATGATTTGCAGGAGGGATGATTGTTATCAGTGGTAAAGAGGGGTAGTTGGGGACCTGCGAGATTTATCAAGGGCTCGGCTGGGTATGTGAACTGCTGTTTACATGCTTGTGCTATGATGTTCTGATTGATATCATCCCGCTTTTGATATGGAAGGTGGTATTTCTTGTTAAGTGAGTGCATCACGCGTCTATTTGCGAGTCAGTGACACGATGTTGTATCTTGCAGATACGAAGCGGCCTCATTATCAGCCTTGCTTGGTACCCTGGCGATAGGCATCCAAGAGTACTGTCTGTCACCTTGCCCGTTCATAGACATCAGTCTTGGACACTGATGAGCTTTCATCGAGGTCATTATATGAGCGACAGGAGTCCTAGATTTCTTGATGCCGGCCCGCCAACTTGTTGAACATCCCCTCATCCTATCGTCGGATGACTTTAGTGACAGATCCAATTGACCTGCCAATCTGGTCAAGCTTCGAGGCTGCTACTGGCCAAGTCTTCCCCACGCCTTGGCTTTTCAGGTCGGAATGGTCTGTGGGTTCCCATGACCCAGTAGAGACTCGGCATACATTAATGTACTATTGAAGAGTGTGTCAAGGTAGGGCAGCATACCACTGGAGTAACACACGACTATTCAAATCACATGTGAAAGCTCATCCTCGCTCTGTATCCAGTTTATTTGCTGTAGTATCAAGTTCCAAGGTGCAATCATGACATTAGAGAAGCAATTTCGGACTATCCTATGGTTTATGAAGCCTGAGGAAAGTTTTGACAATGATGGTGCCAAACAAATGTCACTCTATAGTCAACCTACACTTTTTTTCTCTGTGATTAGTTGATGTAATGTTGTTTATTGCGCAACTGAGATGATGTTCACCGTTCTCACCTCAAGGCGTTCAGTTTGAGTCTACATAACCTATAGTGGTCCAAGCAAGAATACTGGAGTCCTTCTTCTACGCATAGGCATCATTGCAGCCACAAAAGATAAGGACATCTTCTTTTCACAATTCGAAAAGTGGTAGCAAGGTGGACTTGAAATGGGATGTCCAGGAGGAACTTTTTTACTTCTCAACAGACGCATGTCTCGCGACCTGTAGAGTTTGATTTTGGTTCTAGACGACACAAGATGTGACAGGCCTTTTCGTGTTTCAAGTATCTCAACATTGCCTTAACTTAAGATCCTCTCAGTCACGATTTTAAAACTTCTTATAAATCCCAATTTCTCCGTACTAAAATACAACCACTCTTCATATCAAGGGGACCTCAATGATTCATTGGCTCTGACGTTGCCAACGGCCAAATTGGCCGTTGCGGCCCCACTTTTGAGCCGGTGAATTTGGACACGAGAAACTCGCCATGATCCATCTTGACAACACCATGGGAAGCGCCCAGGAACACTAATAAAATATGGAACTCATAGGCCAATTTGGCCGTTGGGTTAGAGTAGATAGAGCATGTCAAAGGAAGACTGGTTGTTGTAATTTCTAGAAATTGCCTATATAAAGACTTCGTCTTCGAACTCATGACTAAAATCACCACCAAACCTCCAAACCACCAGTACACACATCCTTCATACAATTCAGCTTGCCTATAATGTCTCGAACTCTCGCTCTTGTCACTGGCTCAACTCAAGGCATCGGCCTGGCCGTCGCCAAAGAGCTCGCCATCAAGCACAACTACCATGTCCTTCTTGGCGTTCGAAACACCAAAGCCGGAGAAGAAATCGCCTCTGATCTCCGAAAGGACGGCCATCAAGCTTCAGTCGTAGAGCTGGACCTCACCTCCGCTGAGTCTATTGACAAAGCCGTCAAATATATCGACGAGAAGTACGGATATCTCGATGTTCTCATCAACAATGCCGGTGTTTTGCTCGATAGGCAGGAAGGTCTTTCGACCTGGGATCTCTTCTCCAAGACATTCACCACTAACGCCATCGGAACTGGCTGTCTCAGTCAAAGCCTCCTCCCACTCCTGCGCAAAACGAAGAATGCTCCACCTCGCATCGTATTCGTCACGAGCGTCATGGGCAGTCTCACCAAGGCCACCGACGAAACCACGATTTATTACAACATTGACTACAAAGCCTACGACGCAAGTAAAGCGGCTGTTAATATGCTTATGTTCAACTTTGCACGTGAGCTGGATGCTGTTGGTGGGAAGGTCAACTCTGTTTGTCCGGGACTGGTAAAGACAGGCTTGACCAATTATCACGAGTGGGGAACAAGCCCTGAGATTGGGGCTGAAAGGATCGTTGAAATGGCGACTATTGGGGAGGATGGGCCTACCAAGACCATTAGTGACCGTAGTGGAGAGCTTCCTCTGTAGATAGCAACTATATATCGTGGGATGGTAGTTTAGTGTCTGCCCAATTGCCGGCGGAGTCAAATCCCTGCGCAGGTTCTTGACCGCAGGATTTTAGCCTTAAATCCGAACACCTATTTCTGCTTACCAACCTGCACCTGTATTCTTCCCCATCACTTTTCAGTAGTCAAAAACTCGCATCAATTACAATGGAAATTATGTCAGAGACGCTGTTCTTTCAAACGTGTCAGTTATGTGACAAGGCTTTCACTCAGGGTATATCCGCCCCAAGCATTCCCCGCCAGTTGCTGACCAACACTAGAGCATCCATACAAGCGACACGTCAATTACTGCCGACGCGCTCAAGCTCAACGCAAAGGACGTCCAAAGTCTTGTACTTCCTGCAGAATAGCCAAAACGAAATGCGACTTTGGTCAGCCGTGTTCGAGATGCACGAAGAAGGATCTGAGATGCACGTTTGGCCGACCAGTTCGCAATGGAGCTGCGACATTAATTGACCATTCCCAAGATCTCAATGCTCGACTAAGTAATGAGCTAGAGCCTGCCAATGAATTTATTTCATGTGAGCCTCCGAATCTTCCCCTTGAGTTGGACGATTTCGCAAGCGACTTCATCTCGTCGCTGAACACCATATCCACTGATCCCTCTGAACTCATGCCGGCTTCTCTGGACATGTTTCCGCCCAGCATCACAAACGATATGCAGATCCGCTTACCGCCAAGATCGCTCAGCTCCAAGGGAGATCTAACACGCGTATCTAATCGCCTTTCAAGCATGCAGCACGCGTCGAGAGTTATCATGCAGATGCTTTACGCATATCCTCAGATGATGCTCCGGCGGCAGACGTTCCCCCCGTTCATTCACCCACATTGGCATTCGAAAACTCTTCCCGAGACGCTTGGTAATTGCGTGGGCCTTGCTCAGCTGTTTGCTGGGCGAACACCAGAAACACAGTCGTTCTTGTGGAGAATGGTCGCTGCTGAGGAGGAGCGCTTTCGGGAAAAGGTACCCATGATGAGCTTTTTCGAGTAACACGGGCTAATACAACGCAGTTACATACGTTCTCTCCTCGCGAGATACATCTATGTTTAGAGGCTATAATTGTCTATATGATGATGTCGATGAGTGAACCCGACTCAGAAAGCCACGAGCGAACTTCTAGGCTCTTCGAAACAGCTGAGGTCAGTGTTGTCCAGGTTTGCCATGAACATTAAGCTAATTCTGTTTAGCTCATTGGCTCCCGATTTCTTGATCATACCGGTAGCTACTCGACCTCCGAAATATCCGAGCCAAGCTCAACATGGCAAGACTGGATATTCGCAGAATCACGCCGCCGAATGTCCTGTCTCTGGCTTATCATAAGTTGCGTGATCACTATCGAGAACGGCAGAACGTGCAGAAGCTGCAGTGATGTGCATAATCTTCCTCTTCCGTCTAGTAAACTTCTTTGGGAAGCTAGAAGTCTCGAAGAATGGCAGACGGAAAAGGCTTTCTTTGATATGAGCTGTCCTATTGTTACATTGGGTGAGCTCGTTGAAGCAAAGGCAAATGCGGGAAATCCGCTTGAAGCGCAAAGGCTGCAGAGCTGGGAGATGGGGAGCGATAAGATGACTGCCATGTTGAATATTGCTGTTGAGTTTGTATGGGGCAACGTTTTGTAACGGTTGCCTATCATAACGGACTGTTCACACGGTATTACAGTTAGCAGAGAGACCCACTGAGGAGAATACCCTTGCATCGGCATTTGATGTCATGAAACGTGCGACAAGTTCTCGGACTGCGCCGCGTCAAATTCCGCGATGATCAGCGGAAGATTCCAGCAAATGACGCGTTTGCACCAGAAAAAGCAAAACCTCCAAGAGATAACGAATTGGAGAAGACGAGCGGAGGCTTGATTGCGTCAGATACGCCTGGTCACGTGCAGTACACCACTTCGCGTTTTTGAGTTTGGCCCCTTCCTTGATAAGTCAGGCGCGTCCCCTCCCGCAATCCAAACCTTCATTAACGCGATCGATCACTTTGCCTCACGCGTATCTACCAACGTGTCATGTGGGTTCCCCTAGTCTCCCGATCACCGCAAGCATGCACTGACATCACATACAGTTACCTACCTCATCCTTTCCTACCCTAGCCAATTACTGCTAGTACCCTTCCCATGCCGAGAATGAGAGGCCCTGCCCCAGCTACTCTCCCCCAGAGGGACCCTTCTAGGGCACCGCTTAAGAGGAAACTGGACGCCAATGCGCAAGCTCCGATATCTGCCAGCGAACCCAAGCGTTTTCAGCGATCGTCTTCCTTCATCAGCATCCCCTCCTCGTCCGACGAAGATGAAGCCCCCAAAGCCAAGTCGTCAAGCCGCGCCAATGCGAAGCCCTCACCTCAACAACCAAGGTCGAACAAGAATACGATGGCAAACTTTCTAGCCATGGGAAAGCAAAAGCCATCGCAGACTCTACAGCAAAGGCCACAGCAGATGCCATCTCAGAAGCCGCCGCAGATCCGAAAGGAGATCCCAGAGCACAAGCTAGAGCAGCTCCGACAGCAGACTCCACAGCAGAAGCCATCGCCGCCGAAGCCACCGCAGATCCTACAGCAAAGACCACAGCAGATCCCACAGCAGTTTCCACCGGAGTTCCTCTCAGAGCAGACCCTACACCAGATCCTACAGCAGTCTCCACCGGAGCAGATCCCAGAGCAGATCCTACAGCAGATCCTAGGGGAGATGCTATTGCAGATGCCATCGCAGATGCCACAGCCAAGGACACAGCAAAGGCTACAGCAGATGCCACAACAGATTCCACAGCAGCCACAGCCGATGACCTTACTTCCGTCTAATCCTTCGGTAAGTGGTCCCGCCGACAATGAGAACGACTTCGCGGACGTTGACCTGGTGCCTGAGCCGACTCTATGCAAAGAGCAGCAGGACCTTCTCGATCTCATCATGTCAGGAAGGAATGTCTTCTTTACTGGCTCGGCAGGATGCGGCAAGTCCACAGTTCTGAAAGCAGCAGTCAAGAAGCTTCGAGCGGCGGGTAAAGTCGTTCACATCACCGCGCCTACCGGTCGAGCCGCTCTTGGAGTCAATGGCGTGACTACCTGGACCTACATGGGTTGGACAATAGACAGTATGAAGTCCCCCCTGCCTGTTCTCAAAAGTGATTCACATCGCAAAACTGTCAAGGCGCGTCTCAGGGAGACGGATGTTCTTGTCATCGATGAGATCAGCATGGTTGAAAACCATCATCTCCAGCGCATGAACGAATGCCTCAAGAGTGCACGATGCTGGTCACAACAACATAACGACTACAGCCCAACCGCTCCACCATTCGGCGGCATCCAACTTCTTGTCACCGGCGATTTCTGTCAGTTACCTCCAGTCAAGCCTTTCGGACACTGCATGTATTGTGGCTCACCTACAATTTCGGATGATGATAAGTCCCCAACTGAGTGGAACTGTAACGGGAGGTCGAACTGCGGTCCATTTTATGTCGAGGACCAGTGGGCTTTCAGGAGCGCTGCCTGGGAAGAAGCTAATTTCACCCATGTTCATTTGAAAGAGATTCATCGTCAGTCAGATAAGTCTTTTGTGAAAATGCTCCAGAAGTGTCGACTTGGCATACCATTTTCTAAAGAAGAAGGGAAGATGTTACTCAGACAAGATCCTGACGATCCAAAGTTTCGACACGTGACAAAGCTTTTTGCCTACAAGAAAGCCGTACAGACAGAGAATAGAAGAAGTTTCGGGAATTTGCCTGGAAGAAGTACCATCTATGAAGCCATTGATGGGTTCGATTGGAGACTACAACATAAAGAACTTGAACATTACAAGCAAAGAGCTCGAAAGGATAAATATTCCGATGTCCCGTTTGTGGATGGGACTCTAGAACAGTGCAAAGAGAGCCCATTGGATGCCTACGTCGAGATGAAAGTCAATGCACTGGTCATGCTCAAGGTCAACCTCGATACAGAGAGGGGCCTCGTCAACGGAAGCCAAGGCATCGTCGTCGGCTGGGAACCCCACGACCCTGCCAAACTCCCGAACACGAAAAAAGCCACCCTCTTGAATATGGATGTTCTTGTCGGTCACCATGCTGGCTGGCGAGCGAAACTGATCCAGCAGTACGCAGAGGGGCGCGGGATTAGGCAATGGCCGATCGTTCGGTTCAACAACGGTATTACACGAACGATATATCCATGGGTAATGGTCAATACGCTCGGGGCAACAGAGCCTTACTCGGTACTCTACAGGACACAACTCCCGCTGGTTCTGGCGTGGGCCGTCAGTATTCACAAGTCTCAGGGTATGACGCTGACTCACGTCACGACGGACCTTTCGCAAGCATGGGAGCAGGCGTTGAAGTATGTTGCGTTGTCGCGCGTGACGAGCCTTGACGGTCTTGCCATTCTCAAGCCTGGGGGGTGGAATAAGCGTGTAAGCCGTAAGGAGTCGTTGGGGGTGATAGAGACGTCATCCCACGAAGTGAGGGATTTTCTTGAGGACAAGTTTGGGAGAGAGCTGTTCACAGAGCTCGAGAGAAACAGATGATGTACAACACTGTATTGAAAGCAAACAAACAAGTTCAATTGACTGTTTCAAGTAGCCATTCACAGGGCCAAGCTTCCATGGCCATACAGAAACAACAGCTACCCTGCTAACCCTGTTACGAGACTCGAGTCTCTTCATCTTCCCTTGTACGAAGATAGCCTAACCTTGGGTAAGGTGTCGGATACTTGTTGTTATCATCACTAACCCATCGAGGATAATCAGGATCCTGCTCCGAACGGTAAGTAAGGATACGCCAGTACTGCTTGGGTTTGAACACTTACGTTGTCGAAGAAAGGATGCTTCGAGCCAATATCCTGACGTTCCTGATACCATTCACTTTCTGGTAGATGCCGCCTTTTACACCAGATACAACGCGGCACTGTTCTGTGCGAGACTGTCTTGCCGCAAGTACACCAAAACTGGATCAAATTGTCAGCCTACCTCTCGATGTTGCTGGTCAGGGTTCGTACTGCTCGTTCAAACGCATGATCGTGAAGCGTCTTTGATGGTTCAAAATCATCGCCGTAGTCAATATCCTCCCTCACAATCCAATTCCACTCCATCTCTGTTCGTTCCGCAAAGTACTTCCTCACCGTCTTGCGCTCCTCCTCTTCACATCTCACGCAGATCCACCGCGTATAGACATCGCAATCACATCTTTCATGCAGAAACATCCCTGATACTTCTTTCTCAGTCTTCGCGTCACACTCATCACACAGACACATGATGTTATCGAGCTCATAACTCCCTCTCAAGTGCGGTCGGCGATTTGGATATGCACTTGGCGGAGCTGCGCGAGGATAACATCGGCATTCCTCACAGATGTTGATACCGCATTTTAAACACGGTAAAGCACCCGCTTCATCGCACTTGATGTTGTACAAGCGTACTTCAATCTCTTCGTCGCCTTTGAGGTGAGGACTCAGCGTCGACTGGCCCGCCGTACGGTTTCTGTGATAAGGACTTGCATAGGCTTGACGTCTAGCGAGGCCGCGACCATCGCAGAGGCAATGACGACTGAGCGACTTGAAGATCACTGGTGATGATTGGATGCACTCGTAAGCTGACTTGCTTGTCAGACTAAGATGATAAAGGTCAAGGGTTGAGAGCCATGGAGCTAGGGAGGTGAGGATCGAGTATGAGGAGATAAGGTCCTCGACTCTGGGGCCACTATTATTAGAAGAAGTCTCCGACATGATTGATTCTTGCAGGACCTCATTTTCAGTAAGATTTCTCGTCATTTTGTTATGGAATCATCGAAGGACTACCGTAGCTTGGCTGTCGCATCACGTGGGTAAGCAACAATATGAGTCAGATGTTAGGTCTTTGTCAGATTGATCCCAGTGATCGGAATAATAAGATACGAGATCATGCTGACCGGTGTTCAGTATTTTGGCGAAATAGAAGTCGGAAATTCCTCCGGTCACTGATGTTGGACGTGAATCTGGGACAAGCCGTTCCTTAGTTTCATCACCGGTCTGTGACCTACGCCACAAACTGACTTGTCTTTAGTTCGGCACATGACCTTCCATCAAGCCAATGAGGTGCTTCAGCGGGACAAATCCATCAGTATTGGCTGTTCCTACGGCGGTCCTGATAGGGTTACTGAAATTGAATTTGAGACTAGAACAGTCTTCTTATAGCCTGTATCACTCTGAGATCATCTTCTCCTGCAAGCACCAAGGAGTAGAGTTTGTATTCGACTAGACCGCATCCTCCATCCTATCACCAGAGATTACTAGTAATCGTGATCGCTGCTTCATAACTTCCTGGCCGTTTGAGACACAAGCTCCACGAGCCACTTTCTGTGCTCTTCAACCAGATGCGGACTATGCCCAGATTCAATCTCCAAAGTGTCAGCGCCCCAATTCTGAGCCACACCCAAAAGCATCTCCCTGCGGAAGATAGGATCATTCTTGCATATAACCATGGTCCTGGGAATCGACAAGTCTGCCGGGGTGCAGACGATAGGAACTTTGAAAGGACCTTGGCTTTGATGGCAAAGTGTAGGGATAATCTCATCCGCGATGCTCTGATCAATATCTGAGAGGAATGCTTCTTTGACCCTATCTAGCTTGAGTGGCATAAGTGTGTCCTAATATACAATCAGTTCGGTATCTTGGGGTGCTGAGTTAATTGTTGCCTTACTGAAACACCATGAAAGAATGGTGTCTTGCGCTGCTCGCCGGCAGCTGCATACATGGAAATGCCTTTGTGCAGGACAGGCGTAGGGGCCACATAAATCGCAGAGATGAAGCCACCAGGAAGGCCTTTCTGCTCTCTTTCTGTAATACTGTAACCTTCAATCGCCATGGTGAGAGGGATAGCTCCATAGCTATGACCAATACCAATTACTTTCCTCCCACTATCGATGTAGGGCAGAACAACGTCATGGATCCTTTTTACATCATCGTGGTATGTCTTACCGTCGACCGAATCATCGTAGCCGGAGCTTGCAAGAGGCGGCGCAAGAACAGTGTAGTTTTGTTGCTGGAAAGCTTGGATGAGAAGACGGTAGTGGAGAGGTCGATGCCACGCACCGTGAATCAGAAGTACGACTGGCCGTTGGTCTTTTTCATTCATTTTAGGTATCATATGAGAGTGACGATGATGTGCAGCAATATCGATCAGCTTATGCTAAGCTTATATATGTAAGAGTCGATAATCACGGAATCCTTCTGCGGCCGAAACCTCCGATTTCGCACTGATATCTCTGAGATAAGCCATACAGTCTGACCCTTCGCTGCCTTTCGGATAGAGATTCGGACGAACTTGGGGCGCGTCAGCGTGCTGACAAACATATCCAATCCCACTGATTATGGACATACTGTCATCACTACCAACATGGGAGAGTTTCCCCTTGCTCCTACACGCATGGCGTCGGCTAGTAACGGCAAGCCAGTTATGACTTCACGGTATACTTCAGATCCCTGCCCGTTGGATGTAAATTCCATCATAATTAATCGAGGCCGAATATAAATCTAGACCTTCTTGTCATAATATCTCAGGTAGCATGTCCCGCAGTTTCGACAATCTTGGCTGAAGCAGGACAATTGGTATGTTCTCTTCTCTAGGTTACTCACCTTGACTCCAACAGAAATGCAGATCTCAGGAAGAAAGCTAGAGACCTCAGCTCTCTGTGCTCAACATCTGCACCGCCATCCGTCTCCTTGCATCATTACCTACTACCCTCCATCACACGAGCCATCATGGTCCTCCAGTAGAGTCATAGCAACCGGCGGATCAGCCGCTATTTGGGGCAACTGTAGGATCATCGAGATCCCCTCATAGAAGTCATAAATTACTTGAGTGGCAGAAGCTGAAATGCATTTAGACAGTACCGGCGATTGACCAGCGCCGTCACCTACCAGTAGAACTTCGTTGGCAGCTCGGCACGGCCCGGGTTCAGCTGGAATATTGGTAGCCGGCTGGGGATTAATCTCCAGTTAACAGAACTGATTGGATTATGGTGATTACAGGATGTGTCTGCATCAACTCGACCTGCACGTCACGGAGATCTGCAATGCCGCTGCTAAAAAGTGGCTTAGGGGGCTGAGCTGAAAAACGATGATCCTTTCCACTATTTGTGTAGACAAGGAGGTCAACCATGGGACAATCACTGTCTAAACCACTAAGTCTACATTGTCAGCTTCCGACCTAAGACGTGTCTTGGACCAATGCAGTCTGCAGCCATTGATGTGCTGCACATCGCGCCATCGTCCACCGGAAAGTCAGACAGCCGAGACATAATGCTAGTGCCCTAGTTTTGTCACATTTAATACATGATGCCACCAGCTGATCTACCATGTTTCTGGCTAAAGGATTTATGCCGCTCTGCAGCTATCACCACAGAAATATTTCGCCAACCAGTTCTAGTCAAGTTACTTGACATACATGCATCAAAGATGCATGTCTTGACTCTTGAGTGACATGGTCTGTCACTTGCCCGTCCCGTGTCTCATGAATATGTCTGATTCAGCCGAGAAGACAATTCCGCCCTGATATTATCACGTAGGTTTCTATCAGCTCAGCTCTAGTACTTTATATGTATGTTGATTTTAACGAACCGAACAATCGCTCACCAAATACGAACATCAGGTGAATGAGAGACTTGCTTTGTTTTCCATTGACTGTTTCCGTCAACTCGTTAACCCAAATTTTCAACTAATATTGACAAACTCTTGTCTTCCAAGCCAAAACAACTAAAGCTATGGCTTCCGCGGCTTTCCGATGGCACCTCCACATTGGACTCTTCCTTATGACCGCTGCTAGTCTCGTTCTTGCCAATGGAAGCAACGGTGACTTGCAGAATATCCTTCACCCTCAAGCGTCTACTCCTGGGATTATCACAGGCCAATACGATCCTGCTCGAATCAGCATCCACGATACTACCGGCCACGTATCATGGAACTGGACGAAGGTAGACTTCGTGAACCAAGACATACCAAAGAAGCTCAATGAGTGTCTACAAAATGGAGGCTCCGTGACAGATGTCAAGTGGGCAAACCACGGGAGAAGCGTCGTGGCAGTCTTTGCGCATGCAGTCGTCGCCATCAACCATTGTCCCGACGAGTCATCTAAAGACAAGGCTATAACCTTTGGCATGTGTTTGGATAAATTCGGTCTGGGAAACACTCACGGCATTGAGCCGCTGCCCGATGGGAAGCTCGCTATAGCAACAACTTCCTATGAAGCAACAGGAAACATCAAGATCGTCAACACGTCCTTGGGTACATCAAACCCATATCCAGGCTTCCTCCAAGAGCTTGATGGTCTCCCCGCAGTGCATAGTCTTGTATGGGACCAAGTAACAAAAAGTCTTTGGGCTGTTGGGAATGATCTACCTCCTCAAGGGAAATGTCCCTCGACAGCGCAGCTGAATCGCTATGAGTATAGGGATGGCTCATTCTCTCGAAGGCCCTCTCAAGTCAAGCCCATTGGTCCTCCTAAAATGCTTACCGAGGAATGGGACGACTCATGGTGGGATGGAGGACATGATATTACGCCCGTGCCTGACCAACGACACCTCCTTATCTCTACAGATCTGGACCTTCATCTCTTCAATTTGACTTCGGCTTCATTTCTGCACGGAGAAGAAGTGTTAAAACAGCCGTTCATGCAGGGATTTAAGCCAGTCAGCTCTCATGAGAAGAACCTGCCTCGGGCTGATGTCAAGTCATTGAGCTTGCACAGGAGCTCCGGTACTCTTTATGTGCAAGCTGATTGGAAAGGCTACTTTTCAACTCAAGTCAATCATCTTACACCAGGGGCGAAGGCTCCAAGAGCCATCTCATTCTTCCAATCGGTGTATCGTTCTCGTTGGTTTTCACCCGTGGCTGGATGGTCTGTTGAGTAGTATTTTTACCGGGGGCATACCAAATCTACCTGACTCTTAGTAGTGAGTAAAGAAGTTAGATACTGGATAGTAAAATGCCTCCTTTTCCGAGATATCCAACTTTCGGCTGTGCCAGTGAAACTGCTATTGGAATTGCTAGAATAATCGAACCATTGAGCTTGAATATGTGACACTATGCCCGGCAATTGCCTCATCTCAGCCCTTGGTACAAGTTCAGGAGATGCCTGTCCAGACACAGTATGTAATCGCGAACCAAACGGATTTTCCGCGGTTCCCCCACAGCAACCACGCCGTAACAGAAGATGAGTTCCGTACAACTGATGTAATCTATTGGTTGGTACTGTCGAGGACAAGTCCAAAAACCTGTTGAGTTATTGCAACTGCCGTCCGAAGACTTGGCATGAGTGGCATAACGAATGTGGTGTCGGGAAGAGGGTGAGTTGCTACATACACACCATATGTATTTGTGTATGGAATTACATGTCCCTACTTAATATACCCGGCCCACCGCCCCTTGTCCTGTCACATCTCAGACCTGATGGGGCGGGATGACTACATGCAATATAAAGGTCCTGCATGGCGCATCTATACGTCAGGCATTGGTGCTGAGAGTCTTGCCGTGTACGAAGGGAGGCCTCAGATACAGAGCAAGACATTTACGGCAGGAGAAGACATCAGCCGCAAATCCCAAGAGCGCCGGCACAGTTTACGTAATGCCCTTACCTACATTCCCACGTAACATATATAACCCGTCGAATATCTAGGCTGAAGAAAAGCTTTATCTGCAAGCATCCTAGAGAGTTCAGAGATAACCTAGACTCTACAACCAGCATGCAATCTAAAAGTCATTCTCTGTTGTATCTTTCATAATGGCCGATACATCTGTCGAAAACCACGCTGGAGTTTTAAAGCTGCAACCGTGATTAAGGTAGCCAGGGCAAGGGATATCATTCTCACAGGGAGAAGCTGATCAAATTCCACAATTTCTATCCATGTACCGATGCAGTGACTCATAAACAGTGCGATTCTAACGTTGATGAATCTATGCAGGTCGTTTACTGGTGGCTATTATGGCATCTCGTATGTAGGCGATCCGCTGTAATGGTAACCATTGTGCTTTTGCTTCTGCCCTTGCTGACTCTTCAACTTCAAAGTGATACACTTTCGAAAGCTGAGAGGTATATAAGCCAAGCTTTCAGCATTCTCCCAACGTCTCTTTCCAATATTCCACATCGCATCATCGTATAAACACCACTATTCTTAACTCTTCCCGCAAAGTCAATATCAGAAATAACAAAACTTTTTATTACATTGAGCTAACCATGTGCACGACTACATATATAAGATACTGGGGTTATTGTGGTCATTTGATAAGTACAGAGACTGTTGATAAGTTCTGTGACAAAGAAAGATGTGTCAGAGACTATGATTCGAAAGACCCACTTCTATATAGAGAATGTGGCCCTTGTGAAGAGGCTCGGAAGAAGGAGGAGGAGGAGAAGTTGAAAGCGCTGGCTGCATCATAATGAGGTGTGAGGACGTGGGTTCAGAGGTTTAGGAAGTATCTGGGCTCTTAAAGATAGTGGACTTACCTGAATCACCATCATTTTAGTTTTAATCTCTCTTTTTTGTCAGTGTGAGCTATGCCAGTGATAACATCGCTGTCGAACTATATAAATAAGGCTATGGGCCGTCTCTGCTATGAAACCTTAACTATCAAAACTCCAACATACAAAGAACACATCAAAACAACCAGCTACAAATACCACTTCGAAGCAAATATGTGCAGAACAATACATACCTCATCTTTGTGCCAGGTATGCTCCCACAAGATCGGGTTCAGGATAGACGGGGAGCCATGCAAGAACCCAGGAGATATGGAAAAAGGATGTACAGCCGAGTTTGAGGAGAAGACTGATTATCTATCTTCTGACTTTTGCTATAAGTGCCAGGAGAAGAGGAAGACTGACAAGAAATAAGGTTGATGGCGGATTGCTGCACAGAGGCGGGGGCTGATCTCTCTTTATCATTTTGGTAAACAATGACTTCCAATAGATATAACAGTGTGACTCTCAGAGCTGGAGAGTCATTGAGTATTCTTCCTTAGTTTCAGTGTCGAGTACGTATTGTTGAAATCTGGTTATTATTCACAGCCTAGCAAGCAGTATATAAGCCCAGCCAGTTGCTCGCTTTCTGGCACGCTATATCTCAAACAAAGTCCATCAAGCAAGTCCTCATACATAAGAAACAACTAATTACTTCCAGGTGTGATATCTACAACTGACGCCATGTGCAAGACAATAAGCATCCGATATCAATGCGAAGATTGCTGGACACTCGGCCATGACGATACAACTGTGACGCAGTGCAAGACGCCGCGGGACAGGAAGAAATGCAAATCTGAGGTTAAAATAGTAAATACATACTTCTCCCCAATATGGTGTTCTGTTTGCGTGGAGAAGAAGGGGAAGGAGAAGAAGTGACATGAATCACTATAGAAATTGAAGAGTTAGTCAGATATTGCGTTGTCAACAGACGAGAAATATTTTCTGTCCAGTGTATCCTAGACTCATGAGTGAAGAAGTAGCCGAAAATTCTTTAATGTAACTATTGTGATCAGCGCGAATAACGGACCGTCGGTTCCTATGGGCATAAATATGACATTGTCTCCCTCCTATTTTTCTCGAAAGGAAAGCAACCCAGCAGATCCAGTACACCCAGTAAATCTGCATAGGTACCAAATCCCGCCAACATGTGCACCACCGCCTTCGTGAGATACTACTGCAATGACAAAAGATGTGACCACTTGATCAGATACAAGCAGAGCGAAACGCCATGCGACGAGAAGAAAAGGTCTCCGCGAGCAAAATGTAAGATGGATATTGAATCGCGAAACGAGTACATGGATTCGAGGGAATGTCCGAAATGTATTGAAGCGATGAAGAAGAAAACAATGGAGGCTGTTTGGTCATGACTGCTCCCTCCGGCTTTGGAGTGGTCAGCAACGATTATGGTGAGATTCGATGAGAGCGAAGGATCAAGTTAGCGGTTTTGGGAATAGCTTCGAATCAACCAGACGCCCAACAACCGCCACTTGATGCGTTTTCCTGTCCCGTCGTACTTGAGAAGAAGCAGAAATTGATGATGACGAACGTGACATGAGCCGTGTTCTCCTTGCGGACCATTTATTCCCATGTTTCTTGAAAGGTCTATCTTTTCGCATTGATGCCGCCACATACTTATTGAGAAAAACACGTAAGCTCCATATATGGAACTTACCCGATCCTCCGTTGATCACCGGAAGTCGGTGATCCAAAGTCTCACGTCAGTCTCTCTTATTCCTTCACCGCTTCAAATAGTTAATCCCTCCCTCTATTCATTCGAGGCATTCCAACTATCGCAATACTAATCACTCAATATGTTGCTTCAAGACCTAGCAACAGAGATCATCGAACTGATCGTACAGAACCTGTCGGTGCGCTCTGACCTCAACGCCTTCTGCCAGACCAACAAACGGTTTCACCTCATTTCCAATGATCTTGTCTATCATGAGGATGCGCACTGGCGGTGCAACGCGCTCCGATGGGGTTCTGAAGAGGATCTCGTTTCAGTAGTAGAGAGATCACTGGATCAAGGCGCTGATGTCAACTACATCATCAACTACGAGGACGAGACTGCCTTGTTTCCAGCGGTCCGGAAACAGTATTGGGATATTGTGCATCTGCTGCTGGCCAGAGGTGCTGATGCTCACCGCAGGAACAAGGTTGGGGATAATCTTGTGTACTTTGCGGTGATGACTGGCAGTTATGATATGGTGAAGCTCATGCTAGATCAAGGTGTCGATCCAAACTCTCATGTGGGCGGCGATGTTCCTCCTCTATTGCTGGCAGTGCGAAGAGGATATCTCGATATCGTGAGGTTGCTCTTCGATAGCGGGGCTTATATCGATGATAGCGACGACTGGGGCGAAACGCCTCTACATATCGCCGTGGGTGCGCCTCAGCATGATACCCTAAGTTTCTTCATCGAAAAGGACGTTTTTCGCAAAGACAAGACTGGGGCTCGAGGTGCTGATGCATTGGAGATGGCTGTCATACGAGGAGACATGCCAACTTTGACTCTGCTTCTTGAGGGCGGCGCTGACCCGCTTGTTCGGAGATGGACGAGACACCATGCGATTATCACGGCGGCACTAGCTCGGGAAGATGATATGGCGATCTTGATGACAGAACGGTTGGTAGGAGAACTCGGTTTCCTTGATGAGCATGGCAAGGAACTCCTTTGGTATGCTGTCAAAGGAAGATGTCAACGGTATACTCGCTACCTGTTGGACAAGGGTCTAGATCCGGACAGGGACTTATGGAAAGAAGTTGACGGTTCGATGGTTGGAGGTTCTGCCTTGGTAGTGGAGATGCTGGGCGCTGGCGTACTGACAGCATGAGAGTGGATTGTAAGGCGACAGGAAGGGTTTCGAGGACAAAGAAATAAACATTGCATTAATTGCACCTTGATTTTCAATTTTTCTTCTTTCGAAATCACCGAGTGACTCACTGGCCTTCAACTTCAAAGCTCCTTCGTTCCATATCAAGGAACACCATAACTGAGCCTACACCTCAGGGCAAATCCACAAACAAGGCTAACGACTGCTTCTTTTTAATACTTTTCTTGAACATCGCAATCTCGGCTTTCAAGTCCTCTTCTTCCTTGACTAACGCCTTCTTCTTGTCTTCAAGTTCTTTCACTCTTGTCTGGACACGTTTCAAGGAGACTTTCGCTTCAATCAAGCAATTATTCAACTCTTTGATCGTCTCCCCATCCCAGAGACTGAAGTTGTAACCCGTAGGCGCAGATTTCTTATTAGTGTCTTCTTTGCGACATATCTTATCTTCTGAATTCACCTTTTGCGGGTCATCCTTGAACCTAACCTTCTTCCCTGCTTTCGTCTTTGTTTCTTCTGTAGGCTTGTCCTCCGCAGAACCGTCTTTACCGCTTTGTCTTGGTTCCGATTCAGATTTATCCTTCTCAGGCTCGCCCTGGAGGCCGAGCTTGTTCTGCGAGACGGTTTCGTGCATTTCTTCGGGTCCTCTCGTGGCTATGTCACTCTTTGGGGGGTCGTTGTCGGCCATGGTGCTCTTGCACGATATAGAAAATGAACAGCTTGAGGAAGAGGTTTTGTTGAAAGTGGTGGATCTTTACTGGATTCGGGCATTCTCGAACCGAGGAGATTGGCATTGATATAATAACTCGATCCTCGATTCCCTTCGATTCACAGCTTGCAAGTCCATCAGCTATTAGTTGCCAATTCTTTCGCAATAGTATGTCATTCAGAGGCATTTGGTACCTTCTTTATTGGAATTGCCACCCTTAACAATCCCAAAGAGATACACTGGCTTTCAATGTCAAAGGTCTTCTATTCTATAATCAAGAACAACCAATGGTTGCCTCGACCTCATCCCACGATCAGTCTGAAGATTGCTTCTTCTTGATACTTTCATGAAGATTATTAAGCCATTCCTTCAGTTCTTTTTCTTTCTTTTCCAACTTCTTCTTCTTTTTGTTAAGTATTTCCAGTTCCCTTCGAACACCTTTGAGATCAGTGAACCCTTTGTCCCACATGACTTCCAACGTCTGGAGTGAACGCGAATCAAACGAGCTGGGGCTTTCACGTTCAGATCTCTCATAACTGTCTTTTTTGCGGGAGTCTTTCTTCCGTGACTCTTTTTTGTGAGAGTGCTTTTTGCTGGAATCGCTCTTGTGGGACTCCTTCTTGCGTGAATGTTTCTTGTGTGTGTCCGCAAATCTAACCTTCTTCTTTATTCCATCATTCTTCGGCTCATCCTCTTCAGAGTCATCTTCCTGGCTATGTTCCTCCTCAGATTCGGAGTGATCGTCCTCGGACTCACCCTGGGTGAGAAGCTTAGGTAAGGTTTGGGGGACAATTCCCGGCAATCCATTAGACATCCTATTCTCACTTGTATTAGTCTCTATATGGTCCTTGTTCGCCATGGTTTCGTTAGCTGATGTAGATGGGTACAGGGCAAGGTCGCAGGTTTCGTTGAAGTTGGCTGGTTCTCTGGTGAACAACTGGATATGAGATCTGTTGTACAACTTTGAGCGGTCAGGGGAGCTTCTCATTCATATACCGGCTTGCTCCCTAGACTTCTTTCGATTCACGACAAGCCATTCCAGCACTTGTTCATCGCCAATGTGTCCCCAAAGTAGGTTCTTCACAGACACCTGACGCTGTTACTCTCTTTGTCACTGACTTTCCAGTAACATCAGTGGTCAGATCCTCGTTCTATTCCTTGTCGCCGTATTGCTGAGAAAGGGACGCTGATGTGAACTAAACTACTCCGTTGGCAAAGGTTAGCCAGCCTCTGAAGCCAATGAAAGTCCATACCATATCCATGTATTACGATATTCTGAGGGCCGCTCACCTCTATCAACACGATATGTAACACGTCACTCCCAGGCATAATCCGTAGCAAACCCGCCAGTAAGTATTAAAAGGCTCTCTGTTGAGGCTAGACTACAAGTTCCAACTCAATGATTCTACCTATCACAACATCCTGCATATCTATCTCTTTTGTAGCCTGGTCATTGCCTTCTGGTGCTTCTTCTTTGTTTCCTTGAGTTTCTCCTTCTTACGATTTAATTTCTGTTTCTTGTCGTCTAGCTTTTGCAACTCTGTTCGAAGTTCTATGATGTCCTCTTCAATATCCGTTTCCTCATCATTTCTGCAACCTTTCTCTAACTCCTCGATCTCCTTCTTGACATACTCTCTGTCTTTCCTAAGTTTTTCCTTTTTAAATTCAACTGTATGGAGTTTCTTCTTAATTTCCTTAATAGCCTTGCCATGTGCTAGGAACGCGGGAATGTCTAGGAAGCGAGGGAAGTTTCTGTTGAGCATTGTTATCGGAGACTATGTATATTAATTGTGAGGTGAGTGACTACCAGAATATACTAATTGAGCAAGAAGAAGAATTATTATTTATATTTCTTGTGTTGTTAAGGCTGGACCTTGTACCCGAGCGTAACGGCAATGAATCGAGGTAGCCTTGCTCAGATATAATCTTCCATGGCCTTATCTGGGATCTATGTTCATTACGGCTCTACTCACAAGCCGTAGGTGGATCTTATACGTCTTACTCTTCTGAGGACCCAGGCTTCACCACTATCGGATGTTTTATTGCCCTTGACTGTGTTTACTTACTGTGGACTCTAATAGTTACGGGTACTCTGTCTTGTTCAGAGCCAAAATCGACAGCGATTCCACGCCAAACTTGTTTAACCACCCCATTCACAGCTCACCACTAGCAGTCATTCTCCTCTAACTCCACTTCATCTGTTTGTTCTCTTTTGACTTCATTCGACTTGGTATCTTGTGGTGGGTGCTGGCTCAGGGTCGAGGCTATTGCCTGTGAGTTAAAGAGGCTTCCGCGCCTCAGTTCACCGAGACCTTCTCGATACTGGGCTTCTTTATTTCAAGCTCTATACAAGAACTATAAGGACCCTTTTTCTCATGCAACGTTCTTTCCATGGATTTATTCAATCACTCGCTAGGCTAATGTTTAGTAGTGAAAATGCTGGGTCCTATTCTACTGGCAGCTTGGGAATCGAACAATAGTGACTTGCTTTGTTACGGGACCGCACGACGGACTTGGGATTGATGAAGCAGTCATGTTTTAGAAGCGGTACAGAAACATGTCTTCTCATCTCTTCGCCTAGTAGGCTCTATTCAACTTTCAAGCGGCTTTGTTTGTATTAATTCATACCATAGCTATGTCTCCGTCCCGTGTGCCGTGCATACTACCTTCACTTTCCTTTCCTCTTTGTTTCAACCGGATGTCTCACATAAGGAGTATCGTCAATCAGGTGGCCTAAGCTGGCAAAGAACGAGGGCCGTCCATACTGCGGTGTAGCATCTATTTTCTTTGTCCTGTGAGACTCCTCCCTCTTTGATGCCTTGTGTGAGCCTCTTCCATGGGATTCCTTCTTGTGAGGGTCCGACCTGCGTGATTCCGATCTGTGTGAGTCCTTTCTGTCAGAGCCTGACCTATGAGAGTCTTTCTTGTGAGACGCTGATCTGTGAGATTCAGATTTTCTTGAGTGGTGAGATTCCTTTTCATGAGATTCTGTCTCGCGATAGTCCGTTCTGCGAGGCTCTCTTCTATGAGACTCGCCTCTGTGAGACTTGCCTCTGTGATATTCCCCTTTATGACTGTCTCCCCCGTGTGAGCCCACTCTCCTGGGCTCCTTCTCTCTCGAGCGTCTGCTCGTCGAGTTCTCATCAAAGTGAACCCAACTTCCAGTCTGACTTCCCAGTTCATCTACCAAGGGGACGTTATTGCCATATACTTGCTCTTGATAAATGCGTTCCCGAGATTTGCCCTTGTCAGGTCTAGATTGATCCTTCACCTGCACATTCTCGGCCACCTCCTGGGGTATGAATTGAGGTGTATCTTCGGCCGTAACCTCTGGTGGGACATCGTTGGGCTCGTTCTGAGGTTCGGACTTTGGCTCATACACAACCATAGCCGTGGCTGCATTCGCATCCAGGGTCTGAAGCGCATTCCCTGTTGCGAAGTTCTCCGAGGGATTCTTGTCTTGGGGGTTTTCTTCCGGCATGACGTCGTCTGGAGAGGGATAGATGGGATTGGGATAGTATTCCGTGTAGGTAATTTTAACTCACTTGAGTATGTTTCGGTAGGAGGTCTAATGCAGAACACAGTGGCTATTCGGAATCTCGTCTTGATATAGCAGTACACGGCGCTACTCGTGTTTTGATTCAGTACAAGTGAGCCACGATACACAATGAATCATGCAGATGTTTCAGTTCCTTACAACTATTCACTATCATCTTTCGCTGTTTCACTAGGGATTTCCGAAAGTCATAAGTGACGAGGTTAGAGGCTCCTCAGAGCAATCAGAACCAGAAGGTAGTACGAGTATCAGCCTGTCACTTACTGTCTAGGTGGTAGCTACGTTGACAAGACTCCTCGAACAGAGCTTCATAATCCTTTTTAAAATCAGTTTATCTTTTTACAATTCGGTCAAACTAAACTCTTCTTTTGTTTCATGCTACATAACTATGGTTCTTAGCAACACTTCCACGAATCGGCTAGTTTGTTCTTTATCATGTTTACATCTACACAGAGTCGCTGTGCTTTGCACTACAAACGGAGCGATAGAAACCTCTAGCTGATTTCAATGAATTTGGTCGATTTGGTTTAATAGAAAAGACTTCAAATTCAAGTATAGCTTATGTTCTTACCTAGACTCGACTGTAAGTGCTCTTCTTCCAATCCTCATACCGCAAGCCCTCCTCACGTCTCATCCACTCGTCAAACCTCATCTCCTCTTGACTAGTCTTCAGCTTCTCTCTGTAAACTTCCCATTCCCGCATCTCCTTTCGTAACTCCAGAGACCTGAGATCCATTTCAAGCAGCTCTTTCTCGTTCTCTAGGCACGTCTTCTCGCCTTGTTTCAACGTCTCGAGCCCGCTCACCAGGGCCCTTCTCGATGCTCTTTCCTGCTGTGCTCTGTATAGGACTCCCTCGAATCTTTCATTGCTCTTGGTTAGCCTTTTTGTCTTCCGATCCAGCTTACGTGTTCTCTTATCCAGTTGTTTCATCTCCTCTCGCAGACCTTCGATTCTGCTTTCTGCAAGATCAATCTTCTCCTCCAAGGAATGTTGCTCGTCATGTTCGTTGAGTGACGGAGCTACCTCAACTACAATCACTTGTCGTTCGGACATGGTGGGCTAAAGTTGTCTTAAGCGAAGTGCAAGGGATATCTTTGGTTGTTGGTAGCTGGTCGTATAAGTTGGAATAAGGAGGAGTATTGCCAGAGGGATTGGCTAGGTTCACAATTTATACCCAAAGCCATTAGTTACATGAACATAACCCTGCCTCTGTTCATTTTCATTGATCGCTGCCCACCATCGCACCCGCCGACTGGACATGCAAAGTTCACCAAGATGTATCATATGACTCGCATCTGGTGTCTTTGCGCCAATGAACATTGTGCTCAACCAAATCGAGCATCAGTGTTCCGGTATGCCATGTCCATCGCTTCAAATCAATCCTGCACGTCCTGAAAAAGTCGTGTTCTAGTCATCAATTCAGTTTCCTTTCTCATCTCGTGTCGTATTTTCTCTGGGCGTAAGAAAAGAAGCTGTGGCAAGATAGTAATTTGGTCCCAAGATTGAATATTGGTCGTTTCAAGATATTACTCAGATTACGATTTGAATAAGTAGAGAATAACAAAGCAGTTTATATCCCATCCTTTTCCAAGTCCCTTCAGACGCGAAGGCTGAGACGATCTCTCTTCTTGGTTAGAGACTTCTTCTCGCGCTTTGTTTGCTTCAAGACACGCTGAATCTCCTTCAAATCCCGCTTCCTTCTGCGCAGCGTTTCTTTGGCCTCCTCAATATCCCTCCGCTTTGGTCGTCTCTTAGCTTTCAGTCGCTTCACTTCATCTTTCGCCCTTCTCACTCTCTTTTCCTTCTCATCTCGCCTGCGGTATATCTCATCGATCTCCGCGCGAACACTGTTCAGTCTTCGATTTAATACATTGATGCGCTCTTGAATTTCCCATCTTGCCCTTCTGGATCGGGGCTTGTCGGTGGATCGCCGGGCATCGGATCCCTTTTGGCGGCGACTCCAGAACATTGCCTGTGTATTTTTTCAGTGACTGTAGAGATGGTTAGTTGTCAACTGTCTGGACCTGCCTTGGCTTGAGGACCAACTCAAAAAACATGGGATGGCTGGGGTCTTTTATGGGCATTTAGTGTTGGGATCAACACGGACTGTATGATGGTCATTCAGAGCCAGCGCAGTGAAGAACTCTCCGAGGCGTGCTCGTCACTGGCACTGTCTCTATCGGAGTCTGATCACTGGGTTCTGTAGAGAGTAAGTGGTGATTAGCAACTATCTGCCACTGGTCTCAACCGCAAATAACAGCAGGCTAAGC
Organism: Fusarium dlaminii; assembly: GCA_013186775.1. NCBI lineage: Eukaryota > Fungi > Ascomycota > Sordariomycetes > Hypocreales > Nectriaceae > Fusarium > Fusarium dlaminii. The sequence goes on along the minus strand of JAAOAL010000131.1, from coordinate 73,241 downwards.
ACAAAGTCGCAAACCAAGGTCTATTACTTATGAACGTTTGCTCTAGTGATCTTAGAGAAGTGTAATAGGTTCTCTAGTAATTATCCTGCTTTTTCATGCATTTTCATCTCGTATTTCCATTGACGGTTTCGTTGTCTCAGTCGCTTTAGAAACGGCAGCAGTCACTACACTGTCATTTCATCACGAGATCAAATCCAGAGTTGTTTCAAAAGCCCATCAAGTTATGATTCGGATTTAGCAGCGATAGAGCTAAGCAATCCCTAACGTCTCTCTGACCCTATTGTCCCCATCTCCTCCAACTTCCTCACATGTCATGCTGAAGATGCCACCTCCTCATAAATACTTCCTCTTCTCTGAGTCTGGCTTTTTCCAGCTTTTCCACAATCCCTTTCAAGGTAGCCTTCATTACTCCCAATTCTTCTTCAGCCTTCCTTATGTCCCTACTTGACCACTTGTCGCGTTCCATCCGGGCTACCTTGTCCCTTTGGCTTTTCACTTTCTCCTCCTGCTCAGCTTTCAAGGGATATATCGTCTCTATCTGCAACCGAATTACCGCCAGTGTTTCACTTAGGTTCATGATTTCAATTTGCCTTTGGCCTCCTACGCCTCTGGCGCTAGGCTGGGGCTGGTAACCCGTGGGTCGCGGGTCATTGGATCGTGGTCCCATGGTTCGTGGACCACTGGGTCGTGGTTCCGTAGGTTGCGGATCCACGTATCCTTGGCCAGTAGGTCGCGGGTCATTAGATCGTGATTCATTGGATCGCGGATCAGTAGATCTTGGTTCGATGGGCCGTGGGCCACTGGGTCTTGGATCATTGGATCGCGGGTCATTGTAATCCCTTCCGCGGCGATGCGATGACATGTTCTGTGGAGGTATTCGGTGATTGTAGAGATAAGTGGATATGTGTCTTTTGTAGTGTGTCTTTGTTTGGCAACTGACTGAGAGAACTTTGGATGCCTCATGTGTTTTATGGACTTGTCAGTTTAACGCTGATGGCATCAATCACTCACAGCAAGCGCAGTGATGAACTACTTTGAGGTGTACTCATCACCGCCATTTCTTCATCGTTACTTCTTCACAGATGCTTACCCTCGTTTACAAGGAATCACTTCTGTGTTCTGAGACTTCTATCGTCTGTCACTGCACTGTTGGCTAGCAGGATGCACTGACATATCCTCACATGACTCGGGGTCTAGCAAGGTGTCGGTTTTGTGACTCTGAGCTCTGTGTCAAGGCAACGACGGGTTCATCAACAGTGATACTTCTTTGAGGCATATGGCCTGCCAATTTCCTGTGTGATACTATGCGAAGCTTGGTGTCCGTGAACAGCTTGTCACAAAGAGAACCATGATACGGTATATGGTAAGAGTGAGTAAATGCATGCATCACGGTGCTAGCATCATGCATGGTTGCCAATACTGTTCTGGTTCCAAGCTGTTGGGTAGATAAAAGACCCAACCAGCTCTAACATCCCAAGTGCCTCTCTAACAAAGGCACATCAACAGATAGTCAATCACAAACCTCTTCAACGCTATTCAGTACATCAACAAACCATGTCTTCAAACCGCCACCACCAGGGTCAATCGAGATCCGCGAGGCGCAGGCTCAATCCAATCCAACCACAAACCACCAGATCCGTCTCCGCATTACTAGAAAGGCTCGTCAATCTCAATAATTTTTTCTTGCATTGGTGTACAGAGAAGAAGTCTCTGGAGTTACAACATCAGAGTACAGTGGACAGACTCCAGTCGTTGGTAGCCGAAGCGCGACATAGGCTCAGTACACGGCAATCAGACCAAGATATATTCAATATTTTTGCGGAATATCGCAAGGCTTTGACGCAGTTTGAGATCGATTTGGAATCAATGGGCAAATTGTCGCAGGAGTTAGCAGAGATAGCAAGAAAGCAAGAAAATGTGTTGGTGGAAATCACGAAGGGACAGAATCATCAGCAAGAGGATAACTGAGATATGGACTTGAATATTGAAGAGCGCTATTGCTTAGCTCTCGAATTTATATTAATGCACTAAACCTTTGCTTGCGCGAGGCTGTGAAAACAAAAGAAGAAAAAAAACACGCTATGGGTATGATGTTTCCAAGATGACAAATGACCAAACGCCCGCTCAAAAAAAGTCAACGCTGGGTATACTGGCGCCACCAATCAGAAAAAGAAAAACACATTTTTTGCCTCTTCATGCCCAACGCCGTGCAACCTATTCCACCGCCCGAGTCTTCCACGCAAGCACGGCCTTAGGCGCGATAGACCAGACCTTCTTCTTGGGCTCCAGATTTGTGTCCTCCTCCGCATTATAGCCAACCCACTGCACGCGATATTTGCTCTTCTCCTCCGCTATGATTCTGAGTATTTTGTACATCTTGAATCCCGTGGCTTCGCAGCGCCCGCCGATGCTGCGCCAGTAGTTGAGGACGATGTCTTGGTAGTATTTGTGAAGATCGATTTCTTCCGCCCAGCCGCGAGACCAGGTATCGGTTGGGCTGAACTTGAATTTTATCCGGAAAGAGACGTCGCTTGTTTTCTTATTCTCGATATGTGACTCTATTTGGATGTCGTAGGCGCCGATGAAAATCAAATCGTCGTAGTCTTCTACGACTTTGGTTTGTGAGCGAAAGTTGCCACGTTGAAGTGGAGTCAACATACATTCTTCCTCCGGCGTGGCCATGAGAGAAAGATATGGCTCAAGGACTAGGAAGGTCAGTAAGACGGCTTATAAATCAGTCTGGTGGATGATCTCACCTTTTTTAGACATTACTATTGAGAGCGCTATGTCGCGATGAAAGTTGAGGCAAAAATGGATCAAAAGTTTACTATGCAGTGCAGTGTCGCCAAAAGAAGAAGTTGGGTTGAGTGGAGAGAAATAGGAGTTAAGCGAGAGGAAGAGGAATATTAGTATAGTCAAGCTGTAGAATGGCGCTGTAAAGTGAGTAATGACAGAAGTGAACAAAGAAGTGTGATGCAGGCGCAGAGTTCTGCCTGTCTGATGAGGTGTCAACAAAGGCGCTTCCGCAGTGTGACTAACCCCGGTCAGAGGCGTTTGGCGGCAGTGTCGGTCACTTTCACATCACATCACTACTCAACATGAACGAGAGCGCTCATGGCAATGAAATGCGAAGTGAATTACTTTTCCTCAAGAGAAAATAGCGGCGGTAATGGTGAATGCGGGAAATTGGGCAAACATTGTAGTCGTCATTTCGATATTTTCGTTTAGTGTAACGTTGTGAGACAGGCCCTAGCTGTGGTGACCAATCATTGGCTCGGGGAATTATTGAGGTTCCGGAGTGTGAGGATGGGCTGGATTTGAGTCACAGCTGGGGCGGCGTTTACTGAAGTGGCGTTTGATATGTCGGAATTTAGATAGGAGACGGAGGAAGTGTCAAGTTGCTGGGTATTCCAGAAGAGAAGGACGGGATCTTTATTTCATTCACCGCCTATTTCCAGTGATGTATTCGCATCTCCGTCGATCTTTTTATATTTCAGAGACAAAACTCAAGGCCACGATCTGAGTTTTTCTGGTTGGAAGCCTATTGATTTTGTATTGAGTTTCGAGGAAACGAGCTGGAAATACAGTCGCGGTGCTATTCCCTCATAATCAGTTGCTTCATTCATTTCTGATAAAAAATACGAGAGCGGCTTGTTCCTGGAAGAGTGAGCACTGAGCACCAGTTTCGGTGAGTTGGATGTCAGTCTGGAACGCGCTTGTCGTTACGTCGCGTCACGCTAGAAGCATCTAGCCTTACGAGCAGTCACTTCTTCTCGCGATGCCTAAGGCACATGCTCGCTTTCGCTTCGATAGTGACATCATAAATAATCTCCTTTGTTTATCGGAGTTTACATTGCTGTCTACGCTACGCAAAGTGGCGGAACATGAAGACGAAAGTTTGGTTGAGGAGGCAAAGATGTCATTGTCAACTGTCCTGGTAAGACGATCTTGTACGTCTATCTAGCAAACCACCGACTTTATCAATTGCAGAAGAAACATTCAATACATCACAGTAGAGTTAATTTAACATATTTGTATTTAAAGCATTATCTTATTGCAAATTCCGACGCTCAGCGTAGCATCTCAGAAATACAAACATAAGCATCCAGGGTAAGAAGCAATGACAAATCCTTATCTTATCCTTATCTCCAACGAGCCCCACCATGGCCAGAGAAAGATTGATTGGCCAGGGTCAGCATTAGTAATTCTCTCAAGCGCCATCAAAGTTCACAATCTCAACACCAATTCGCGATGTGGCTTGGTCCAGTTGCAGTGTCGCTCCTCGCGACTACGATTGGCCATGTTGCCGGTCAAGATCAGAAGCCGTTAACAGATGAGACAGCTATAAAACCCGATTTCACTGTCCGTGAACAGTCTTCTGACCTCTGCGATGCGGGCGCTCGTCAATTCACCGGGACGGTTAATGTCACGGAAGATAAGTCCATGTTCTTCTGTACGTACATAGGTTCCGACTAAGTCAACGAGACTGATCGTGTAAGGGTATTTTGAGAGCCGTAATAATCCAGAAACTGATCCTTTGCTACTATGGATGAGCGGGTAAGTCGCCGTTGATACGCCAGGCTAAGCCAAACTAACGCAGGCATCAGCGGGCCTGGTGCATCTGGAGAGATGGGATTGTTCATGGGAAGCGGTCCCTGTACTGTGAATCCTGATGGGAACTCAACAAGACGCGCGGAATACTCGTGGATTGACCATGCCAACGTCGTTTACATCGAGTATGTTCCAACACCAGCGTCACCGCTCTGACTGACACTCGATAGTCAACCCGTCGGCGTCGGCTTCTCCAAAATCGCAGACCGAAACAAAATCGCCGTCAGTCTCGAACAAGGCGCAAAAGACGTATATACCTTCCTCTCCACATTCTCTCACGACGTATTCCCCAACCTCGCCGGAAAACCATGGCACATCACCGGTGAATCCATGGGCGGCCACTACGTCACGGGTTACACGAAACATATCGTCTCTCACGAACGCGAGACTGCGGAGCGCGGCATAAAGCCACGGGTGGAGATTTCATCTGCGATCATTGTTGATGGGTACATTGACGCCACGCAGCAGTTCATCGGATATTATGCCTTCTTTTGTGAGAACTGGGCAGGCGATGGAAGGAAATATCCGTTGATGAATCGGACGGCCTGTGAGAATATGTTTGCTGCGATACCGGAGTGTCAGAAATTGGGGAGTCAGTGTCGCTACTTTTATGATATTGAGACTTGTAAGGCGGCGAATGAGGTTTGTGAGGAGACGTTGGGGGAGTACTTCATGGAAGGCGTCGTGCCTGGTGGATGGGATCCTTATGACAGTGAGTACCTCGTTTTTACCGCATCGCACAGTACGAGTGACACGAAGTGTACTGACCTTTGGCAGACCGACATCCGTGTGAGAAGCCTCCTTTGTGCTCTAACATGGACCACGGACCGGAATGGAAGTTCCTGAATCGTCGTTGGGTCCAAGAAAGACTTGGATTCGACCGCTTTCCATTTTACCTTATCGACTTTGATACCAATGAGCGCTGGGATATTGCGCAGAATATCCATATACCTGTTACACGAGAGTTGACGTGGATTCTCGACGAGACAGATATACGAGTTTTATTCATCAACGGTAACAACGATATCATCATGTAAGCACTCCTAAAAGATTCCTCCTTCTACAGCACCTCTGACCATTCCAGTAATACCCCCGGACAAATGCGCATGCTGAACCAACAGCGATGGAAGGGACAGGATAATTATCGGGAACTTGGATACGAAATCTGGCATTACAAGGACGGCGAACTAACTTCTGATGCTGATGGATGGAATGTTAAGGAGGGGGGCTTCTGGAAGGGGAATGATCAGTTGAGATTCTATGCTGTTGATGAAGCGGGACATATGTCTCCTTATCATCAGCCTGAAGCTATTGGCGCGATCGTTCGAGCATGGCTCCGCAACGACTGAAGTCGCCCTCATTCTACGATTATATCAGAAACTCGCACATGACAATATTATACCGCTTATCTATCGTACCAGCCTCATCTAAAGTCTAGCTTGCTTCGTCATCAACTCTCTTCCTTCTCTATCCGCACTCCTCGCATCTTCAACAATCATATGCGCCGCCTTCTCAGCAATAGCGTAAACAGTAGCTTGGATATGCGCACTGATCTGCAGCGGCATGACACTTGCGTCAACAACTCTCAGGCCATGGACGCCATAAACTCGAAGTCTTTCATCAACGACTCCGCCTTCGATACCAGCACGACCGCCCATGGCGCATGTTCCGACAGGATGCCAGTCAGTGATAGTGTTTTGAGTAATCCAGTCTCCTAGGAGTTTATCATCTTTGAGAGCGGCTGCGGAAGGGGATGCAGAGGAGCGGATTATGTTTGAGAGAGGAGCTGTGTGTACGATCTTATCGACGAACTGGAGACATTGCTTCATAGCTTCCATGTCGACGTTTCCATGGGGACCCTCGTAGTATTTTGGGTCGATGGCTGGTGAATCTTCAGCTGTAGCGTGCTCACTCGGCCGAATGTGAATTGACCCAACACTGAAGGGATACTGCAAGATCTGCAGCATAGTGCCGTACTTCTTACCCTCTTCACCCTTGAAGTTAGGGTTCCAGTTACCTAAGTCGAAGATATACTCAATCTGGCCCAACTTGGAGTTTCCATCAAGACGTTCACGAAGAATATCTTGCTTATCTGAGTCAAACACAGATACATTGTCTGCATCTTCATAAAGACTAGCAAGAGCATTCTTCGGAACGAAATGAGCAAAGGGAACGTAGCAAAGAGACACAGGCAACACAGTCAAAGGCCCATCTGCCTTTGTAGCATACTCCTCTTTCGCAGCAGCACTAAGCTTCTCATCTCTCACAAGATCATCCCGATTAGCGAGCGATGGATCAACCTCAAAGATCGTCGCAAGCACTAGACAACACAAATTAGCTCAAAACGCCGATCCCAGAAACCTTCTCACTCACTAATATGCTCCTGCAGATTCTCCCCCACCTGCGGGCTCTCAACCTTGACGCTTACACCAGCACTACTTAGTATGCTGGGATTTCCTATGCCCGAAAGTTCAAGGATCTGCGGTGACTTGACACTTCCGGCTGAGAGGATAACCTCGCGTCGAGCTGAAACATCATACCCGACGCCACCGTAGGTGAACCGCACACCAGTGGCTACGAGGGCTTGGTTAATGAGAATCTCGTCAACCGTGGCGTTGGTAAGGATGTGCAGGTTACGTGATCCAGTGGCGTAGTCGATCGAGTAGGATCTTCGCGCGGCGCTCGGCTCAACGGCGTTGACGCATGTCCAGACGCCGACGTTTGAGCCTCCGACGTGGGATGGGTTAGTCTCTACACCAAGCGCATTAAGCGTCTTGTGCCATAACGCGTGCGATGGTGAATACGAGGTTGGGTATGAGATGTGAATGGGACCCGAATCACCAAAGGTCTCTGCATCATGAGCAATCTCAAACTCGCGCTGGAGCTTCTCACTAGGAGGATGGAATGTCTCAGAGCGTTTGAAGAAGGGTCTTTACATAACGAAAACGAATCAGCTTCGGTGTCTCATCCAATAAAACAAGCATAAACTCACAGGAGAGAATCCCAGCCCCAACCTTGATTACCCAAAGCTTCCCAGGCATCATAATCATCCCTGCTAGCGCGATTCCATGCCATGTAGTTCAGGGCGCTTGTGCCGCCGACACACTTCCCCCTCGGCCACGGAAGCGTTCTACCCCCAAGACCCTCCTGAGGCAGCGTCTCCAAGTGCCAATCGTAGCTCCCTCCAAGGTTCCTACCATAGTGGCCCGGGATGTCAACATCAGGATCATTCTGTACAAGACCGCCTGCTTCAATAACGCCAACGGTGTATGACGGGTCGGATTCAGCGAGACGCGCTGCCACCGCCAGTCCAGCGGTGCCGCCGCCTATGACGATAAAGTCAAAGACAAGCTGCGTGAACTGGTCAACAGTGCGAAGAGAGGGGTTGACGCTCATGGTTGATGAGTAATTTTGGGTGGTTATCTTTTTAGTGTAGAATTGTGCGGTGCTACCAAGCAAGTGAGACAGTTATAACGCCTCTTGTGAAGGCGGAAAGATTGCTGAAGATTTCGGAAAAAAGCGCGGTGACAACCCCCGCTGCTAGACGAGCCAATGATACCCCTACAGTGAGCGAGTGGTTTGGGGGAATGTGCTGATTTCTTGGTACGGGTAAAAGAGATAACAGCGCCAAGCGATTCTGTAGAACGAGATCCGACATAACCGAGAATCCTGGCTGCTTTCTTTTTCTTTTTGTCCGCCTGCAAGTTTATTTTACTAGGTTCATGAGGCGTTATCTGCAGTTACGAGTCTCCCGATGGAATATTCTTAGCTTCCTCTTTGGATACGTAAATGATTGGCTCCTGTGAGAAAACACCAGGATCCAATCCACGAGTCATGATCAATACACGAGCAATATTAATTAGAAAAGGGTCCTTCGATTTACTAGCTGCGAGTTACTAACCCAAAGAATCACGTAATCCGATATACTTTTGACCCCCAACGTAACAGTTATCCATCAACATCTCAACTGCCGTGCGCCCAAGCATTAAACAACCCCCAAATTCCAAAAAGGTCCCTTCTAGATCTCTACTACGTTAGTGAAAACGGGGCAGATTAGCTTTTAACCTGCCCACCATCGTATGACAAAAGAACTCTAAGCTTTTGCCCAGCCGGGACCACCCCCACGGCCCGCGCAGGGGTCGGAGGCGGGCCGGGACACCGGATCCTGGAGGATTTGGACGGTAATTGGATCTGTTAAGACAGAATTTCGACTGACTCTCTTTCTTTTCTTTCCAGCGTGGCTGCGCCGTTCGTGGGAGCCGATTGTCTCGGACCATACTTACCTTATCAAGCGGTTTGTTCCTTTGCAATATTTGGTGTTTTGAGTATTAGGTGCAAGCCACGTCCGGTGGTGGTTTTTTCTTTATCTGCCGCGTCTAGCGGGTAGTGGGAGAGCTACGGAACTATACTACGTAACAGGAGTTTGTTAGACAGGTTGTTGGTCTTTGTTCGTGGCTGTTGAGGCTGTTGGTGGAATCTGTACATACTGAGATAAAGATCGTCACTGTCAATCGACACGTTATTCCGATTAACTACTGCTTATCACTTCGATCGTCTCCAGTGGCTGACTTCCAAATCCATGCTTTTCTGACGTGCCGATCTAAGCGCAACTCTCTGGCCAACGTCTTCATCCCAGTATCCCAGTGAATGCAAAGAAGGAAAAAAAAGGAAAAATGCAGGGGAAACGACTAGCCATGCAGACTGCATTCTCCCCCCCTGCTCTCCTCGTCTCAAGCTGAGATTATTCCTGTAATTTTGGGTTCACGGCTATGTTCGTCGTGCCATTTTACCGCGCCGGCGATAAAGTTTATCGTTTGACAGGACAGGACAGGACAGGACTCAGGGGTGCTTGGAATCTTGGGAGGACATTTAGGTTCATCTTTCCGGAGCAGCCAACTGCAGCTTTCGTCACTCATTCATTCACTCATTTTTATTTTTCGCTATGGATTTTCTGCACAAGTTGTTGGTTGAGTCTTGGGTTCTATGGGTGTTGGGTCTCTTTGTCGTTGTGTGTCGACTGTAAGCCATCCATCCATCACCGGGAGTGGCTTTTTGAGGCGTTCTTTTTGTGCTGACATGTTTGTTCCTGCAGGATATCACGACGTATGAAACTTAGAAAATGGAACCGTCTCGCCATTGAAGATTATCTCATGGTCTTTGCCCTCGTACGTTTCACCCGTCAGACTCACCAACGGGCCATTACTAATACTCGGGCCGTAGGTCAACTTTACAGGAGTCGTCGTCTCGATCAACGAAGTCGCCAAGGATGGCAGCAACTACATGCCCGCCGATGTCGCCGCAAAGCTCACCCCCGAGGGGCGACAACAAGCCATTATCGGTAGCAAAATGACCTTTGTCCTCGAGATATTTGCCCTCACTTGTACATGGACCATCAAAGCGTGTCTGTTATTTCTATACGCGAGATTGACGCAGGGCACGTCGATAAGACAGAAATGGGCAGTTCGATTCGTCTCTGGGTTTTGCGCGGTGACGTACATCGTTGTTACCTTTATGTTTGTGTTCTTTTGGTGCTCGCCTACGCCAGAGTATTGGTCTGTTCCTGTTAATCCCAAGAAGAGTGAGTCTGCGATTGTGAGGTGGGAAGGGATTGAACTAATGGCGACAGTGCAATGTGCGACGTATTACAACCATATGATCTTTGCGACGGCTTGTAACATCGCAAGCGACATCATGTTGATCTTATTACCGATTCCGATCGTCATCAACATCAGCCTCCCCAAGAAGCGAAAGATTGGTTTGTGCTGTGTTTTTGGCCTGGGTTTGTTCAATGTAAGGTCCTCCTTCAACCCCTCTTGACATGCGCTAATTGTGTAGATCCTCGCCGCCGTCCTCAATCGTTACTACAACTTCAGCAACCCCAATTCCTACGTCTTTCTCTACTGGTACGTCGCAGAAGGCGGCGTCGCCCTCTGGGTTGGAAACCTCCCTCTCTGCTGGCCCGTTCTGCGTCTCGCCATCGGCTCTAAAGGCGATTCCACCGACCCCTCCTCATACCCCAACACCCCCTACCGTAATGGTTCGTACCCCGAAGGTTCAGCGCGACGGAGAACTCAAGGCCTTCACCCGCTGTCAGGCAAACCTTCAATCTGGTCTAAGTTGGAGGATGAGGATGGCGTGCGCACTGACGTTTCGCCCGAGCAGGGAAGCCAGATTGAGCTGGTGGACCAGCATGGACCGGATCCGCTGCAGCGGCCGTACCGCGCTGAAGCGAAGATTAGCAGTGGGACGCAGCAGCATGAGAGGGCTCGCAGTGGGCAGATTACAGTGGTTACGAGCGTGGAGGTTAGCTCGAAGCAGACATAGACCATTTCACCTATTGTGTATTACTTAGACCAGCATGAATATTTACAACGATTTTACTTTTGTTATGAACATGTATATTCCCTCATCGTCAAGTGATTTATCGCCAAGAATAAAACCGGCATATCTTTTAGTGCCCGTAATGGAGATTCAGGACCCCTTCCCTTCCCTTCCCCCCCCCGCGGGCCGTAGCCATCACGGTTCCGCTCCAACCGATCCTTACCTCCCCTCTAAACCCATTCCTGCTAGCGCACACGGGGGATGGTTTCATTGCTAAATTAACTACATGGACTAGCGGACCTAGACCTATGTAAGAACCCTGGTTATCAACTTCAAGCTACAACCAACACCGATACCATGGACCAGTCTAGCATGCATGCATGCATGAGCTTTTTTACCGTCAATGAGAGGTCGGTAACATTCCGCCTCCCACTCGCATCCGTTCACTGCAACCGAGACAGCTTACAAGGGTTCAGTATCTGCAAGACAAAAACAAACTCTGTTTGCATTCCCTTTTTCAACTCCTGCAACGCAACCTCTATACCACACGGACTCTGCGTGTGCCGCGCATACATTTCTTTTTTTCTTCCCTCCTGTTTAATTTACACGCTGCGGCCATTGACCTCATAATGTCTCTACCAACACACACGGTAGAAGCCACGCATGAGAAGTCAGCGACCGTGAGCTCATCACCTACGGGCGATGAAAGCTCAAACCCCCCTAGCATCTCCCTCACCTCCTTCCAGAAGCTGAATAATCGCATCGAAGGCCTCGCTGGGCTTGAAGCCCGAGGTATTGAGCGTGTTCTTCCAGAGGAACGTCAAGAACCTTCTAGTGCTGCTGACTTGCAGGTTGCGGTGCTATGGTTCAGTGCCAACCTGTCCCTGAACAACCTGGCGACAGGTCTGTTTGGACCCATGGTCTTTGGCTTAGGGTTTCTTGATAGTGCGTTGCTTGCTGTCTTTGGAACGATTCTGGGTGCTTGTTCGACAGCGTACATGGCGACCTGGGGACCTCAGAGCGGCAATCGTACCATGGTGAGTGTAACTGTTTCATCGGTGATGGTGTTGACTGACATGTGTTACACCAGGTTGTTCTGCGATACTTTATGGGTTACTGGCCATCCAAGCTTCCAACATTCCTCAACATCGTTCTCATGGTCGGATATGCCACCATTGACTGCATCATCGGTGGACAGGTCTTGTCAGCCGTCAGTGGCGGCACCATGACCATCCTGGTCGGTGTTATCGTCGTCGCTATCGTCTCATGGATCGTCGCCGTCTTTGGCATGAGGATCTTCCATACTTATGAACGGTACGTCTCCTTCCATATGTTATGCATTGCACATGTACTGACGCGGCAAAGATACGCTTGGATCGCTCAGGTCGTTGTCCTTGCTGTTCTTATCGGCGTCGCTGGGCCCAACTTCAATGCCGCCGCTAAGCCCACTGTCTCTGGCAATGTTCTCGCTGCTAGTCGGTTGTCGTTCTTCTCCCTCTGCTTCTACGTCCCTAATTCATGGGCTGCTGCTGCTTCTGACTTTTATGTCTACTACCCAGAGCGCACTTCCCGTCTCAAGGTCTTCTTGCTCACAGTCACTGGACTGACAGTGTCATTCACCCTTGTGTACCTCATCGCCATTGGTCTTGCTACTGGTATTGTTGATAACAAGGCTTGGTCTGATGCCAATGCCATTAGCACTGGTGCTCTTATCGTCGAGGCTTATAGTCCTCTTCACGGCTTTGGTAAATTCTGCTCTGTTGTCATCGCCCTTGGTGTCATTGCCAACAGCACTCCTTCTTTGTACTCTGCCTCTCTTGGATGCCAAGTTCTCGGTCGCTATACCAAGGCTGTTCCACGATGGGCTTGGTCAACTGTCATGTCTGTCATCACTCTCGTCCTTGCTATGGCCGGCCGTGAAAGCCTGTTCGTCGTCTTCCAGAACTTTGTCAGTCTGATGGGATACTGGGTCATGCTCATGATCTGTATCGTCATGGAGGAACATTGGTTCTTCCGAGGTCGCCAGGGATTTGACTGGACTGCCTGGGAGGACAAGAACTATCTTCCCGTTGGTCTTGCTGCTTTTGCAAGCTTCATCATCGGTTGGGTTGGTGCTATTGTCGGTATGTCCCAGGTTTGGTACATCGGTCCAGTTTCTAAAGCTGCTTCCAATGCGGATTTGGGAATGTGGCTGGGTTGCGGATTTGCTATCATTGTCTTCCCTGTCTTGCGATACTTCGAGCTCAAGATTTATAAGCGATAAAGCAGACGTACGTATACTGGGCATTTGAAAGGGGTAAAATTTGTAACTGGATTACTTCGAATCCCATAATTAGATCACTCAATATCAAGACAGTCGTTCTGCTTCCGGTTCGGCTAAAATCTACGATCTGCTGTACTTGCTACTAACCTGGCATTCGAGTCGTTGAATTCAATCCCCCAACTCATGTTACGAAGTGATATCAGGTTCATTCTCGCCACATCACGATGACCATATATCCTTAGTCCATCGTCGCTTCATGCTGATTCACAATCGTTCTTCGTCCCAATCATTTGCGCTGCAGCTTGCGCGTTCCCGGTAGAGGGCTGGCCTTTCGCAGACTAAGTGAAACTTGATCTCTCAAACCGGTAGCTATTTTCTTACCATCGCTATTTAACTGTCTCTCCAAATACCTCAACATTAAGTCTTGAAAAGCGCTTATGTGAGGTTTGACAGTAGGAAGTGCAAATGTATACTCCGCATTAATATGCTCGTTGTCCCCTCTTCTTGCTTCTTGTTCGAATGGAAATATCAGTGAGACATAGGTAAATAAGACATCAATAAGAATTAGACAATAATACTTTTTAACGTTCGGTGTTTTACCATGTCTTTCGTCTATAGCAAGAACTACGTACGTTGGTTGTTGTTTGTCTTAACGCCGAAATGTCGCCCCTACGAATGAACCAATCATGGTTGACATTGAAGTTATCGCCGAAGCCCACTTGCGTCACATCTCCGTTGCCATCGGCGTTCAGCTCAGCACCAAACAGGGAACCAGGAGGATCACAGTGCCAAGACTCCGGTCAGCCGCGTATAAATGAGCGTCGAGAGGGAAATATAATTGCTGACTAGATCATTTCTCATCAAAATCTCGTCTCATTCATAGCCATGGAGACTCCACGAAATTTCCAAACCCTCCAGGGCAAAGTCGCTATCATCACAGGCGCATCTCGAGGCCTTGGAGCAGGCTTCGCTTATGAGCTTGCAAAAAGAGGTGCAAAGGTGAGAAAGACCCTTTGTCGTTAAAAAGCATTGCTGAAAATGGCAGGTCGTCGCTACATACACCTCTCCAAGCAGCGAAAAGCTAGTGAAGGAGTTGTCTGACAGAATCGCAGCACTGGACCCACCATCAGAGTGCATTGGTGTTAAAGCAGACCTCAAGGAGGAGTCATCTCCCACTGAAATCGTCCGTCAAGCTGTCGCTGCATTCGGTTCTCAAATCGATATACTTGTTAATAACGCGGGCATGGAAGTCGTCAAATCTCATGCCGATATCACAACATCTGACTTTGACTCAATCTTCTATCTCAACGTCCGCGCTCCTCTCCTCCTCCTCCAAGCAGTGAAACCCTATCTTCCTTCATCGGGCGGCGGCCGTATCATCAACATTTCATCAGTAGGCGCCCGTTGTGGTTTCAAGAACCTCTCTCTGTACTGCGCTTCCAAAGCTGCACTCGAAGGACTTACCCGCTCATGGGCAGCTGAGCTGGGTGAGGAGGGCCATACGGTCAATGCGGTCAACCCTGGACCTGTTCAAAGTGATCTATTGGACAATATTCCCAAAGAGATCATTGAGATGCAGAAGAAGCAGACCGCTGCAGGGAATAGGTTGGGTGAGGTTGAGGATGTTGCGCAGATTGTGGCTTGGTTGGCTTCCGAAGAGAGTAGATGGATTACAGGACAGGCATTGTCTGCTAGTGGCGGATTGGAGATGTATTAATATCCTACATACTCGGTACTGTGCCAGAAGTTGAGGGACACGATAATGTGACCCTTATGGCAAGTGCATGCCTCTCTCCCCATCCCAACAGCCTTTTTTCACAAATCATACCATCATGCATTGGTAAACTGCATATTTCTGCTTCATGCGTGTACTAAACTTACCATCGTTTCAACATATATCCGTAACTTCGACATCCTAGAATGACTCCTGCGCCGGCCTCAAGTCAAGTTCATGGACCCAGAGCGAACTCGGCTGCTGTGAAAGCCACAAATACGTCTGTCCAACGTCCTCAGCCCTCATATGCTTTCCCGTCCTCGTTTCTTCAGTATCCTCATCCGTAATTCTTCCATTCGCGATAGCATGAACGCACTGAACGCCAAACTTGCTATGCTCTTTCGCGATAGCCTGAGCGACCATTCTAGCAGAGGCGCGAGTCGCTTCGTAAGCCGCGTAGCCAGTGTTTGTACGCATAGCTCCAAGTGTACCCGTGAAGATAACTGTACCTTTCTTGGCACCGTTTGTATCGGCGAGAAGGGTTTGACCGCCGTTTTGTTCGTACATGAGCTTGAGAACTTCTTGAGCAAAGACTACTGCACCGGTTGTATACACCTGCATGCTTTCGTTGAACTCCTCGGGAGTTTCTTCAAGGAAGGGCTTCTTGCTGGCATGCTTGACGTGGTAAATCGCCAGCTTGAGCTTGAGATCTTTGAAGTCGGGATGGCTGGCAATGTCTTTGAACGCTTTGCGTAGGTTGTCTGGCTGAGTGTCTGTAGGGAAAGAATGAAGAACACCGTTGGATTCTTTGCGGAGGGAGTCGCGCAGACTGTTGAGGTTATCGGCATTGCGGGCTAGAAGAGCAACAGCGAGGTTACCACCGTCTTGACGAGCGAGAACACGGGCAATGCCACGACCGCTTGTCGGACCAGCTCCGATGATAATTGCAAGACCTGAAGGTGCCATTTTTTGAGGTTTAGATGTTTCTTGTTAAAATTGTTGTTGGATGGTAGTCTTCTGTCTGTTTATATAAATATCGGGTCGAATACGTCATGCCGTTGCTTTGATGATGACCCTCTCAGCCGTTAAGTCCGAAACTGATCTCCACAATGGAACGTCAATTAGATGTATTGGATATAATTGGATCTTTGACAACATTCGATACGGCGTATTCTTGAAACTCTTGAGCTTTGAGACACACACATTTCTTCTGTTGAGGATGGCCTCGGGGAACAAGAAAACATCGGACCTTGATTTAGGATGTCAAAATAAGCTCAGCAAAGGATATTCTAAACTTATGCTAAGTTACCTAAGTCTTTTAAGTCTTTTTATCATTTAAGATCAAGGTCCTGAGTTTTCTTTCCTCCCCTAGGATGGTCATGTATTGCAAACCGCCGTTATTCACGTATCTCAGCTACAACGCCTGTCATGAAATCCCTTCGAATTCCCTTCTCGCAATAGCTTCCTGATCACTCCCCTAGAGAAGATGAGTATCAGGCCTATTTTCATCCAGCTCAAGGCCCTTCTTCATCTTCTCTCGTCGGTCAAGAACCCAGTTCAGCCATGTCGTCATCTTCATTGCATTGCGATCCCGGAAACCCACGTCGTATTGCCATCTCGAGATATCACAGTTCTGCAGAACACCATCCATCTGTATCTTCTTCCACTCCTGCCCGTTGAGCTTGAATGTGATGCTTTCTGTGATATGTTCGTGCAGCTCCAAACAATATTCGATGGTGTAACGGGTCGCACTGAACACGTAGTCCAACTCATTGGTCATGTAACTGATGAGTCGCTTCTCGGGTACCCGCTCGTCCCTGGAGCCGATGCGACTCCTGTGTAGCCAGCTCGGATTCTCGTTGTCCCTACACTCAAGATTGGTGTGAGCGGCGCCGTCTGTTGGAGCGACAACATCCACCTCGATTTGATTGATGATGAAGCGGCCATCACCTAGGCGACCGAGGTGTCCAGGCCCATTTTCGATCAAGCCTATAAGAAGGTCGTAAAACGCCCAAACGGCGGGCTCGGGCCCTCCACAGCCACCCCGGAAGATCAAGCTGTCCTTAAAGCGGTCATCAAGGTCATCGGTCGGGTCGAAGATACGGATTGTAGATGTGACTTTTTCGATGTATCGTGATGTCGGCCGCTTCGCAAAATCCCATGTAGTCCAGAGGCCATAGTTCTTGACAAACATGATATCGACATGGTAGTTATTTGGGAGACGAGTAGCGACATCCCAGACCTCGGTGTGAAACTGCTTGCTGACCAGAAGCAGACTCAGGGCTCTATTTTTGGGTGCCTGTTCCCAGACGCCCCTATGACGCCAGTAATGGTCTTGAGGATGGTGAGCTCGTCGATATCGGCCTTGTTGGCTCTCTGAAGGGCTCGATGATACGACCGGAGCCGTTATGGCCAGTTCAAATATGTTTTGCCGCAGCTCAACGGGGATGTCTTGTAGCTTCATGGCGGATGAATTGTGGAGGATTACAGATGTCGTAAGCCTGCAGAATGTGGTCCCAGACGATGTAGGCAGCACCCCGCTTTGTCTGTGTCAGCCTGTTTCTGCTAGCACACAATTCTATGGCTGGGAAGGCAATCCTTATATAATCGCAAATGGTAAGAGTCACGCCGTAAGAGAATTACTTTTCTACATGACGTATCGAAGTTTCATGCATGGTCGAAGCTGTCCGGTCGTATCGAAACTCTCAAAGACTGCACTTGGCTTCATTTCAAATACAGTGGATTAACTGGGTGGTCACGAGGTTAATAATAAGCTTCAGGCTGCAAACATGGGTGCATGGCGACAATATATCTTTGTTTTCACAATATAGGCTTTTCCTCCAAAGCTTCCACAATGACCAATACAACATCCAACGAAGGCAGCTCGAAGCATGCTCTAGAAGAGTGCAGATGCATCACTCGCCATAGACACCAAAATTTGAGTTTAGGCTCTTGGTGCTCGGGAACTTAAAAATAGACATCTTCATTCGGCCATCCTGCGTACCTCCCATAGTAGCCCTCATAGGCCAGAGCGACAGCTGTGAGAGCAGCTGAGAATGCCTCCCACGTTGCAATTACTCTCCAGGCAGGTCCCTGAACCCAAAATATTCTGGCTGAAATGAATCGTGCTAGGGTGAGAGCAAAAAAGCCGCGATTCTCTTGATAGGCAGCCAGCATGTAGTAGATGCCGATCCCGATGATGGCGACTGAAAAGCCGTTGAGTGCGGGGAGGGCTGAGTCTTGGAGCTGTTTTGCCGCGAGAGCCTTGCGAGGGGAAATGAGATTGCTGACGCCGTGGTTGAAGGCGCTGAGGCCGAAGATGAAGATTGTCACGGCGGTAATTGAGGGCATATTGATTGTGCACTGGAATGAACTTGTCCCGCAAAGAAATAAAGCAAAAGCTTTTGTGATTCAGGTATGAATTTTGATGAGAACAGATCTCAACATTTCTTCCGCCTCGTGTGCAGATCTAATCTGCGAGGTTGCTAGGGCTTACATGAAAATGCGACTCGTAAGCTGCATAGCTGAGTGTCATGGCGTTTTCTGGTCACTCTGATTGAACAAGGAATTGCTGTGTGACAATAATGGGATTATCATTAAATCGAGTAACTTCTCATCAAAAATGCCGGTCATAAGCTAAAAGCCGAGCCGTTCTTCCGTCACAGTACAAAGGAAAGGGATATGCCAGAGGAAGCTGACATACTCAGTGATTTGCTATCAATATCTTATCATGCTGCATCGTTCTAGATGCTAGCAGCAGCGATCTTGGCAACAAGACCAAGGATACCAGCAGCAGTGATCACGTCGTCAGATCTCTTGAATCCCTCCTCGATAGGCAAGCGTTCCTCCTCTGCAAAACGTCAGCATTATTACGATCTACTCAGCGGTCTTACTTACGGAACAATGTATTGACCCACTCTGTCTTTGCATTTCCATCCTTCAGGTTTCCAAAGACAGACAGGTAAAGTGCAGTCTCGATGAAGCTGAACTGCTGAAGATTGGCGGGCAGCGAGAACTCGGGGTTGGCAGCTTCAGCGGCCTTGAGGCGCTCCTTGCGAGCCTTGGCGGCGGTCGCGATGGAGATGGTTGGCTCAGTAAAGTGAGAGGCTGTAAATGCCCAGATGGTCTCGTTGAAGCTGTGGTTGTCGCCGAAGAAGATGTCGGCGCGGCTCAGACTGCCGTCGTGCTCGATAACTACCTCAATTAGCTTGTGATGTCTTGATCTACGTGGATACGCACCTCCATGCTTGTCCAAGTCATCGAGATTGAAGGTAGCATTGTTTCCAGTGGTAAGGGCCTTCTGGCCAACGAGGGTTGTCGCAGCTGGGTCGAGGTTAACGGCGTCGGTGAAGGCGACGATCAGATCTTCAAGCGAGATATTGAGGCCGTCGCGAGGGAGATATCCGTGATTGGCGACTGCATTCACCATGGGACAAGGGCTTCGGCCTGCAATCGTTAGCTACCAGTTATGATCATTTGGCCAATTGTCTTACGATCGGACGCAGTGGGTGCTCGCCACTCATTACTGGCGCTGACAGCCAGAGCCGCAGAGCAAAAGAAGGCAACGTTAAAAAGCATCGTGATTTCTTCCAACAAAGCACAAAGGATACAGAACTAAAATCACGAGCAAGAACAGTCTCCTTACGACATTTTATCGACATCTTCCCCTGAGCGACGATCATCTTTCACATTCTATTTTAGCATCCTCCAATTTATCACGGTCAATGCCGAGGCTCACGGAGGACTTGCAGAAACCGGCCGAAGCCGTTGCTTTGGAGTCGCGAGATTGGTGCAAAATCGCCGCGCGACCCGGACGAAAGATGCAGGTCCGGAGATGAACCAATAGTAACGATTGTTATTACCATCTTAAAACGCGGTGTTAATGCTGGGACCCTTTGTTGTGGAGATGGTGAGGGTCCGGGTGGTGAACCGAGCCGTGAATTATTTGGAAAGGCAGCCCGCGGTGCCCGGTGCCCGGTAGATATTTACGGGTTTTATAAAGTTAAGATGGGATTTGTTCCAATAGAGTTTCAGCTCGTATGTCTAATTCGTCTTTTGGAGACAGGTGAGCGAACAGACATTTATTTTTTACTCGGCAGTTGGTTACTCACCACGACAATCGTATCGTGGAGGATGCGCCTGGAGCCATTGAATGACTGGGGCTATTAGTGGAGGGATGACATGACAGCTATGTGTATTGTATTCTGGAGACATCAATATCCAGCCTATATAAACAATCACTTAGTTGCCAGCAACAGCTTCCAAAATTTTCATAACCTCGTCCGTCTCCGTAATTGGATAAGCATTCGTCTTGATCCAAATATCATTCAGACTATTCGCAGCCAACCCAGGGAAACGCTCAGAAGTAACGCCGACATCCTTCAAAGTCCGCGGCATTTTCAACTCCCGGATGATCAGATCGAGAATATCCCCAAGATCAACATCTCCTTCCGAAACCTTCTTCTCAGCAAGCAGAGACTTTACTGTTTCCTGCTGTCAGTAGAATCTCCACTGTACGCCTCTGACGATCGTTGTTGGCGTTCTTGCTGGCGTTGAACTTGCAGACTGCTGGTAGGAGGATGCAGCTTGTCTCGCCGTAGCCGACGTTCAAGGGTCCAAGCTGATGGCCTATCGCGTGGCTTGCGCCGAGAGGTACACCTGATGAAACGGCGCGCATGGCTTCTACGACGCCGGTCTGACAAAGATGGCGAGCCTCAAGATCTCCAGGGTCATGATTGCATCGTAGAAGTCCTGAGATTAACTTCTCCAAGCCCCTTGCTGCCCATGCATCGCCATCGTCGTTACTATGCAATGAGCATAGAGTCTCAACGCAATGGTCAACGGATCGAATACCAGTGCTGAGCCAGACCTTTTGTGGTGTCGTGGTTGTCAACTGCGGGTCTTGTATGACCAAGTCTGGATCAACCTCAGGCTCAAAGGTATGCTTGGCCTTGCTCTTTGAGTCTGTCGCTCCAGCGATAGCCTGGTATTCGCCACCGGAAAGCGAAGTCGGGATGCAGATTAGCGGAATCGCAGGCTTCTTTATACCCTCCCGCTTGTCAGGATTATGCGATTTGCCGCCCCAGAGTGTCCCGATCTCTTCTTCGGTCCAAGCGCCATTTGCAATGGCAAAACGTATAAGCTTAGCTCCGTCTGTGATACTTCCTGCACCTAGCGTTACGATGCAGTCGATGTTGAGGGGCTTGACCTCGGCCAAGATGTCTACAATTTCCGGAATTGGCGTATGCGGTGAGATGCCGATATGAATGCCAACGACGCGTTCTCCCAAGGCAGACTTAAGGCCCTCAACATAAGAGGTGTTTTTCGACAACGAGCGAGATGCTATGATGAAGACTCGTGTGCTCTTGAACCTGTCTTGGACCTGTTTGAGGCATGTTTCTGGAAATGGCCGGCCAAAGCTGAGTAATGGCGTATGCTTGTTATCGAAAGCTGGTCGGGTTGTCTCCTCGGTGTACCAAGAAGCCATGTTTGTTCGATGAGTATTATCTTTCGTTGGTGATAAGTAGTTGGTACCTTCTTTCTCCCCAGCAAGTGAAGGCCTCGCAGATGTGACGTTATCCCGGTGGGGCCGATCAAAGTCATCATGGTGCTATCTCCGTGTCATCAGAGCCTCATACTGTCCAAACTCAGACCTGGCTAACCCTTTATAAACGGTGGTCGAATAAAATGATATTTAATAGTCGAAAAAAAAATCTGCCAATAAATCCATCTCTTGTTTCTTCGGCAGAATTTGTGTCCTTGGCAGTATCAGCCAAGCCAAGACCCTGTTTCAGCCAGTATGCGGAATAACTGGTCACGAACTCATCTAATGTCCGCAGCCATACGTTGACAAACAAACGCAGAAGAGGAGCCATGTTATGTGATGAATTCTAATTGCAGTTTTCTTTTTGGAACATAACCCATCAAACATCTAGTTGTTTTGTCCTCCTAATCAGATTGTCCAATCTCTTCTTCTCAGGATCAACATCAATCCACTCAAGATCGATAGGCCAAGATGACTTCACTTGCTCTTCCATTACCTTCTCTTCCTCGTCATCTTCTTCCTCATCATCTACCTCTTTCAGCAAAAACTGGTTCTCACTTCCCACGCTACTCTTCAGGATACGAAGCACCAGTCTCGCCAGATAGCAATTCTGGCTTTGATCGTGGAGACCTTTTGCAACGAGGACAACAGTCGATCGCCTACTTTCGAGACCTGCCATCTCTGTACTATCCAAAGTCTTTGCTTGCATGAAACCTAGAAAGGCCAGAAGGCTTATAACAAATATGTCATAGGACTCGAATCCATGTCGTAAATAGTATAGGCGTATCAAAGTTTCCATCCTAATCTTGGCGTCACTTAAGACCTTCTGAACACCTTCATCAACTAGTGCAGGTGTAGATGTCATACGTAGTGTTTCTAGAAGAAATATTATCAGTTGGTAGTAGTGCATACTGAAGAGAGTCAACATAATCCGCAGTGTATGAGTCGGGAGCTTACTGGAGCTTGAGCTGCCATGGAAAAGAGATCTCTCTGGTTTTGAGATCAGGCGGGAGAGTCTGGTACCAGCTGTCGAGACGAATACAAAAGCCCTTTATTCTGTCCACTGTGGCGTCAGGAGTATTCCTCAAATCCGAGAAGAACACAGCAGCGACATCATTCATGATAAGTCGGAACTCAGAGAGTGTCCGAAAGGTATTGGCATAGTTCACCGATACTGGCCCTTGAGCTGATGGAAAGCGGAGCACGAAGTCACCATAACATTCGTCTTGCGGAGGGAGCGGTATGCTAGGAGGCATAGATAGTAGTGGTGCCTTGAACACGTGAAAGCTGTGGACACTGTTGTCTGTCAGCTCGGCCGTGGAACAAAGAAGCGAGACTTACGCCTGCAACCCGAATAACGCCCATGCTGTAACGGCTCTGGAATTAAACTCGCGGTCGTCGCTATTCTTCTGTGAAGAGAATAACTGCATTGCATGCGCAGCCGCAACAGCCTGAGCTAGGTAAGCTCTACCCTCCTCATCACGGCCATTGGCATCGTATACGATTGCAAGCACAATTGCAGCTTGAATAGTCGTCAGCTGAGCATGTCCAATCTCAAGCTCCCATAACCGGCGCGCTTCTGCAAGGCACTGATAGCCCAGAGTTTCTGGATTCCAGAATCGAGACCGGTGAGTCGTGCTGGAGTAGCCATGCTGGAGACAAAGGCTTAGTATTCAGTGGCCTGAAAATACGCGGGGTCTTACCTACACAAGCCGATGCGAGGACTGCATGGACCAAGAGGGAGGAGCAGTACTCCTTGCGGCCCAATGCCATGTCTTGCAGGAAATAGTCTTTTTGGAAAGCTGGAAAGAACGTGTATTCCGTCAGGAAATACGTCTGTAAGAGCTTCCGTAATGACTTGTTATCCTTGATGATGGACGTCCAATCCGCCGCCTGGATCTCGTCTAGATGAGAATCTACCATGACGCCAGCATGATAGGGAGCCTTATAAACTATCGGATCTTGGGTTGTTGAGGCATCATCATCGAGCATACTCGCCTCACTCAAAGAATACTTATACAGCCATGAGTCAAGGTACTGATTTCCCTCTTGGATCAAGAAGCTCGGCATGTCCTTGCGATAAGGAAACTCATACTGGTAATAGTGATCGGGCACTACATGTGCCTGTTTCAGAAGATCTGCACGTTGAATGTGACCAAGTATGGACTCAACATCTTGGCCGCTCTGTATTCTTCTCAGAATATCTGCCCCTTCGTCCCACGACTTTGTCGCTAGAATGTGGAATAGTTCCTGATACGCTCCCTGCTGTTCAAGGGGCGCCCGGTATTGGCACTCCGTCCTTCGTCTGGTGCATTGCGAGCACCGCGGCTTGCCACCGTCGCACTAGAGAAAAAAGACATTCTTAACTCATCGTATCACACACTAGGAAGACGTGAAACTACACACTCGGGACTTGCGCTGCCGACATAGCTCGCAGGCTAGCGTAATGGGTCTACGGCGTCTTGTCAGGCTTGCGACCAGCGGCGGACTTTGGCCTGGAGATTGGGATCTTTCACGGGCTGGGCCGGGTAGAAGGGCACGTGGCATGTCGTTGGCTCTTGATAGTGCGTTTGTTTACTAATGCAACCAATGCTGCAGAGGACAATGTTCACGGTGATGAAAGGGAGGGGGTTTCGTCCTCACGTGAAATCTCTTTCACCAATCATGTTTTGGGGCTGACTAGCTAGTAACCGGGTCCTAATGTCTATGACGTCTTAAATAGGTAATCATAGGGTATGTCGAGTTTGTTAGAGACTCAGTGTAAAGAACTGCTACGTTATGAAGAGAAGGAGGCTCAATGGACAGCATCATGAGCAGTATTTAACGTCCCTGTTCTCCTCGGAATATTTGGGTCAGGCCCTTGTGATTAACCTCGTAACCCTTGCTCGCTCCAGGTCGGGATGTGGCGATTGTCGCAGATCGGCTCTCCAGTCCACGCACTAACTGACTAACCAGTGCGCTAATGCAGGGCACGCCAAAAGTGTTTTCAGTGGAGTTGAAACATTTTTACAGGGAGGATCCCGCTGGATCCCATCGCAGATCAACGTCTTTCATCGTTGCATTCGATCTGTGCACTCATCTCCCGCGTGAACGTCCAACATCTGTGTTCCAACGTCTTAGTATCTCCCTTCAAATACCAAATACCACCCAGAGATGATGCTTTTCGTGACTGTTTTGGCGGAAGCTCCCGTGTATCACCTCATGAAACATCTCGCCCTGACTAGCCGCGTGTCAACCTCCCCCACCAAGCTGACGTACAAACAACCCACCCACAACACGATTCATATCCAACCCACTACGTTAAACGCCACAGACGTTCTCTTCCGCAGTTGATCGCCCCACGCTGCAACCTGGTATCCAATATGATCGTTCCAAACCTCATCCGTCTAGCGGGGCTCTTGTGCCAGTTGACGCGTTCTGTGAGACTAACAAAAAGCCAAGTTTTGCAGTTTCATCCCGAGTCGAGTTCCGATCTGTTGGGAACTGCGGGACTATATGAGTTTTTGTTCTTCCCCAGATCGAGAGGTCTTCCGTTTCTGATGTACGCTTCGCTGTAGCCATTCCTTCTGTACGGCACGTTCACTTTACTGTTTCTTCTTTTTCGTTGTATCTACTTTCCTTTTATAATGAAGTTCTCTTCGGTTCTCACGAGCGGGCTCGCATCTTTCACACTGGTCGCTGGCCTTCCGACTGTTACATCACCAAGTGAACACTCTGTTCAACAAGTCCGAAATCCAGTATATAAGCGCAATGGAATTGCAGCTCTCGGCAAGATATATCGAAAATATCACATCGATCTTCCGGAATACCTCGAAAACTCAGTACTTGCTCGTCGAGATGAAACCGGCACCGTCACCAATAAACCTATCGAGAATAATTCCGAGTGGTTGACACCGGTTCAAATCGGAAATCCTCCAAGGACATTCCAGATGGATTTCGATACAGGATCATCAGATCTTTGGGTATATGGTTCAAAAGTAGCTACTGCAGGCGGTAGCAGCAACCGATACAATGCCTCCAATTCAAAGACCAGTGAGGATATGGCCGGTGCAAAGTGGACGATTGAGTATGGTGATGGAAGTGGCGCTTCGGGCCATGTTGTGAAAGATACAGTCTCCATCGGCGGCCTGTCAGTGGAGGCTCAGGCTGTACAAGTCGCTGACAAAGTGGATGAGTCTTTTGCAACGCAGCAAGACTTGGACGGTCTCCTAGGACTGGGGTTCAGCTCTATCAATACGGTCACTCCGAAGAAACAAAAGACATTCTTTGACAATGCGAAAACAGAGCATGGAACAGGGGTCTTTACCGCGGATTTGAAGCATGATGCTCCAGGTACATATACTTTTGGCGTCATTAACAAGACAGCGTATGAGGGGGATATTACGTATACGACTGTTGATTCATCGACGGGAATGTGGACATTCACTTCAACGGGATATGCCGTTGGAAAAGGCAATATCACCAAGACGGCCATCACCGCCATCGCTGACACAGGGACATCACTCATGTTCCTCCCCGAAACAGTCAACAAGGCGTACTATTCTCAAATCGACGGTGCCAAAATAGACTCAACAGCGGGAGGCTACGTTTTCCCGTGCGACACGAAAATGCCCGACTTTACGTTCTACGTGGGGGAGACGGGTATCACGGTCCCGGGTGATTACATGAATTTCGCACCGCTTGAGGGGCCTGTCCCTGGGGAGAAGGAGGGGAAGAGAGAGGTTGGGACTTGTTATGGTGGATTGCAGTCGAGTGCGGGCGGTATGAACATCTTTGGTGATATTGCATTGAAGGCGGCTTTTGTGGTGTTTGATGCGGAGAAGACGAGGATTGGGTTTGCGAAGAAGACTTTGGCTGGAGTTGAGTAGGGAAAAGTTATAGATATCACAGCGAATTACACTCTTTTATTATCCTATACACACCTGTTGTTTTATGTTTTATGTTGCTTGTGAATAGCAATGTTAGTTATGGCCTGCAAAAATGCATAAGTTGAGCAAAGACACAAAGTCAAGAAATCGCGCACAAAGACGAGTTGTGTGCGACTCTCCACTTATGCAGGGGCATGGCTTGCACTAATTCTCTTGTCTCCGTTCTCTCTCCAGTCGAGAAGTACCTCTCTGAGGGCCCCACAGTAAGCACGATGTACCTTTTTTCACATGGAGGAGAGTCTCTACGATAACGGTTCTGATAAGATAAGAAAACCTCTCCGATGTCCGCTCAGGACTAAAGATCGGATCCGAAATTGCACTGTACTCAACACCAGCAAATAAATATTCAACCCAAGTGTTTATTCTCATTATCATGACTGTCGTATATTCTATGAAATCACGCTCTCATCAGTATCTATGCAATTTTAGCCAGCGGTAATCACTCCAGGTCCGCATCCAACAGATGTCAAATGCCACCCAACCGCTCTCTCAACGTTCCTCAATATCTGGGGAACGTGCTCGCTCTTCATGTGCATCATGCCCAATACAATCCCGGCAAGGCACGCACTTCCAAACTTAGCGACACCATGCTGCAGCACCTTCTTCACACCCTCTCTGATCTCGGGATCGCTGCACTTGAAGAGAACAACAAATAACGGCTTCATGACGTTGTTATCCATGAAGCGGAAGTTTGCTTGCGATCCTTTTAGCTCGCCGAGGATACGGTGCGTCGTGGCGATGATCTCGCGGTACACCGGCTTCGCGTCGGGTAGCACCTTTGCATCCGTGTTGAGCTGTAAGTGGAGACTAGACAAACACTCCAGGTACAGTGCTTCAAAGACACTGGCTGTCACGTAACTATGCGGATCCTCATTCTTACGCTGCTGCGTGTAGCGGTATAGCAGCACAAAACCGTTGTGCCAGCTTGAAAGGACCGAGAAAGCTCTCTCCCATGTTGCTTTGGTCGTCTCTTTATCGTCGTCCAAGAGATGGTGAGCAAGGTGATGTTGTGCGACATCCCACCACCTCAACGCCTGATCCAAATCGTGAAATGAAGAGGGCATTTTGTCTATGGAGTACCTGTGTCTTCCCAGACATCGCTTCGCGGCTAGGAACTCATCCGTATCCCCGGTGATACCCAGTCTCAGGGCCCACGGGTAGGTACTCAATCGCTGTATCATGTCAAACAGGGCATTCTCATAATCATCAAATACTAAGTCTGATAAAGATACACCTTCTTGGGCACATCGTTTACCGAGGTATGCTTCGAAAAGACGAGCAGCGTGATCGTGGTGCAGAACAGCAGCGTGCATATCCCCACGAAGGATATCGTAGGTGAGAAAAACGAGGGCCACGTGAGTAACACTACGCAGCGCACGCAGTGTAGAGGTAGCGGTCGTTACAGCACGTACAGTACGTGTATAGTACTGAAGTGACAGCTGATGCGCCCTATCAGCAGCTACAGAGTCAATGGTTGGCTGCGTAAAGGCGTTGACGGCACCGCCTAGGGCACAGCACGTCTCACGGACAGCGGCATCCTCATGGGCCAGCTGAGGCGTGATGGTAGCCAAGGTGTTGTGAGGGAGGGTGGTGCCCTGCTCGTTGGACCAGAGAAAAGTGGAGAACATGTCATATTGCGTCTGGTCTTTGAAGAGCGAGAGGATGTAGTTTGGCTTGGCTAGGATGCGTGTGTCGGACTGGGGTGCTGCTGTCACGGCTGTAGCTGTAGGGTTGAAGCTGACGGATTGGCTCAGCGGGAAATGACATGTTAGACCGACGGCCTTGCACCGGTTACAGATTGGTTTGCCCTCATCACATTTCACTTTGCGGCGTCTGCATGATATTAGCAACACTTTTACATTTGAGTAGACGTCTGTCTTGTCTGTCTGCACTAACTTGCACTCTTTACAACCAGTACGTGTCTTGAAAGACTTGGTCTTTGGCTTCTTAGCGGCATTTTGGCCGGAGCGATCTGCAATGTCAAGGACAGCCACATTGGCATTCGGGATCTAAAGGCGACCAAGAGTTAAAACATGTAAGTAAGCCACCGACGACATGAAACGGGTCTGCCCTAGCGGCATTTTGTGCTTTCTGCTCACCCGTGGCTTGTTGTTGGCCGGGACCGAGACGATCTGAGATGCTGACGGGTCGCCGCCGCGAGGGGGTTGCACACCGCCACCACTAGAAGAAGATGAGGCAGAGGCAGAGGCAGAGGCAGAGGCCTTGGGTTTAGGTTTGAGAGCTATCGTCTGCTCCATCACTCACGCACGCATTTACCCCGTCGGGACCGAAAGAGTGTGGCGTGACGGTATGGGGAAGGCGAGCCAAATGCCCGAGATGACACGAGGAGGGGGATGCGTTGTGAGCGAACTGTTCACTTTCGGTGGAGGAGTTTCAGAGCGTTTAATCCTACTGTATCCACATTCGGCGACTCTATAGCCAATCATCACTCGGCCTGTGCGAGTTACTCAAAGAAGTTAGGGCTGGGGTCTCGTTTATTTGTCCAGATTCCGAATTAGACAGGGATCGGCGCTTTGAGGATCTTGGCTAACAGTCTCAAACCCTCAGCTGCATTCTGACTGCATAAAGACTCTGCAATAAGCGAACATGGATAACTGATAAATGGTTTTATCAGCGAGATGCTGCTTCGGGTTGTTAGAGGTAATGCCAAGTTCTGCCTTGTCGGCTTCCTGATCATGTCCCAGGCTTTGTTATCAGTGCATGCCTCACTAATTTAGAGCTGCCCAAACTTGTACTACAGACATGATCTGCAGACTGGATGTAGGTTCTTTCTTGCTTTTGACACACTGTTGACCAAACTTCGCTTACGTCTCTTTGCCCACTCAAGTCGGTTAGTCTTGATACAAGTGATCGACATATCCTAGTAAGGGATGCTACGCCAGGTCAACTTACAGGGTTGCTTTCTATCAACTCCCGTTCTTTTGCTATGAAGGACGAATACTACTTATGCTAGGGTATGGCTGTTGAGTGAGATCAACTGGCGGGTGGTGTCTCGGCTTTATTGAAGACCGAAGTATCAGCCCAATAGCAGCGTCCGTGTTCCTCCTGTAACAATACTCCTCCATCATGATCTTGAGCTCGACCTTCTCATACAGTCCTCAAGGATCTTAAGATGTGAGATTCCGCCCGTTTGCTTGCAGGTACTTTGCCGTAGAAGCTTTTAGGTAGAAGCCTGTATCGTAGGGCAAGAAAAGAACCGGTAAAAGGCACCATATTGTTTATTATAGACGCTGACTTCCCTCACTGGAAACCCCACCAACTGGGTGATCGGAGTACAAATGACCTCTCGAGCATCCAGGTTGCTAACTCGGATTAAAATTCAATCGAACAACCCTACCAACATATCGGCAAGATCGACCCAGGTTAGAAGAAAGTGGTTCTTTTCTGACCACATGATATAGGCTTCTACCTAAAAGCTTCTACGGCAATCAAAATCTGTAATAAACAACACGGTGCCTTTTCCGCGATACTAACTTCTATTACACGTGCGTGTCAAACCCCAACTTCGTGACTGCGGAGTAAAATCTTAGAAGCTCGTCACAGGTCTTAAGAAGACTCAATAACAATACATGAATGCCACCTCTGGCTTTTGGCTGAAAACTTAAATTATGTAGTCACCGACTCTTCCGTCCAAAATTATGTATAAATAGGACAGCCTTTTCCTGTTTGTGTGAGTGAGGACACGGTGAAAAGGAAATCTACAAACCGCAGTAAACTGAACACGCTTAACATCCTGAACCTTCAGCAAGTTCACATTCTTCATCAGACATGCCCTCATCTACGAAGGCCTCAACTGCGAAGGCCGCAAATGTGATCTCCTCACTTGCAGATCTAAAGGAGTTCATTGACTCGATTCCCGAGTCTGCTAAGCTCTATCTCGACCTCGAAGGCAAAGATCTTAGTCGCAACGGGACCATCTCCATCATCACCATACTCATCCATGAAACAAAAGTCACCAAGCTCATTGATGTCCAGACTCTTGGTAGCGCCGCTTTCACCACACCAAGCACCAATGGAAAGACTCTGCGGGATATTCTTGAAGATCCTAAAGTATCCAAGCATTTTTGGGATGTACGAAACGACGCGGGCGCCGTTTGGGCCCATTACAAAGTTCGACTGATGGGTGTCAAAGACATACAGCTCCTCGAGAATGCCTCTCGGTTGGCGATAAGAAATACCTGCGCGGGCTTGATATTTGCGTGGAGAAGGATCTGAAACTGGGATTTATGGAGCTTCATCGATGGGCCGCAACCAAGAGGGCGGCCAAGGCTCTCATGGTTAACGACATTTTCTCCCGCCGCCCCTTAGACGACAACAGCGCAAAATACTGCGTCAATGATGTCATACACCT
This sequence comes from Fusarium dlaminii, assembly GCA_013186775.1. Classification (NCBI taxonomy): domain Eukaryota; kingdom Fungi; phylum Ascomycota; class Sordariomycetes; order Hypocreales; family Nectriaceae; genus Fusarium; species Fusarium dlaminii. The sequence goes on along the minus strand of JAAOAL010000131.1, from coordinate 42,488 downwards.
ACCGGTACTACACAACGCCTACATGACGCGCATCACTAGCCACTGGCTGACTAAGGCTACAGAAGAAACTGGGCGCCGTTAGTCGAATCCTGCTCTCTAGAATACGAAACTCAATCTGAGAGCAAGAAGTTGGGACCGTGGGGGTCAGTATCCGACATAGTGCTGGACCCTGGAAAATGGTCTTATGAAAGTGACGACGACTACAAACTAAGGTCATAAAACTACCATGACGACGAGGACGACTGGTCTGACGAAAAATTGAATTCGAACGACGTCGCATGGGATGATACTTTCGATAGTTGTTGGGAACATTAAAAGTATCAGTTTTGCAGCTATCTACTTTAAGCAACCACACAAGTTTTGAGAACATACATTCGAAGTAACCTAACATTGTGAGAGAATAATGCTCTATGCTAAACCAGTTTGCAAGGGGACGTTGTCTATGTGTGATTCTGTCTGTTTTCATGAGAGATTGAGTCTTGGCTTTTACTAATGGCAACGCATTTCATTATCTAATCGCTGCACAAATGCAAAATATGTAGAACAAAGAGATGTTTGGGACCAGTGCTGAGAATGTTAGTGGCATGGTTATATGTGTTCACCTTTGTCATGTTATTCATGTTTGCGAACTCGGGACAACCAAGGGCAGTGCGAGCATGCTTTAATATTTGAACAGACTTAGTTGCAGGGACTTAGTAGGATACAAAATTTTATAAATAAGCTGCATTGACTTTGTAATTGCAGCACTAAAGCTTCATTGTCATCCTCACCTATTTGTCGCAACGCGGCACAATCTCGAAACAGATCAGTCAGAATTCTCTAATCATGTCTAACACCATGACTACTACTTTCAAGTACTTGTCATACCAGGCCATGACACTCATCGACTTAGTGTTTGAAAAGACAGAAGCTGTGCGAGAAGCTGCTCCACCAATGCCCTCTCAGGAAGAAGTCGACCAACTGCTTTCCTATCTCGAGAGACTCAACAATCACATGACTAGGATGGAAGAACAGGTGGATGGCCCAGACCAAGAGCTCACGCTAGCGGCTGTGGTTACGCAGGCTAGTGAAGTCATGTTTGAAGTGGACAACATGCAATTTGCCATCTGGTTACTTGACCCTGATCGCCCTTGTAAGAGCATTCACGGTGTTGTTCGCGACAACCCATTGGTACACCGGATTGATCAGTAGGAAGCAACTTCACATCATGGGACGGAGAACAAATCGGAGAGTCAATGCACTCAAGGTGACTTGTGATCGATTTATTGCGAGATTCAATGTGGTATCCGGGAAAGGCTAAAATGCGGTGAGTATAACTGATAAATATACGTGCAGGTGAAGCTATTTGGTATTTAGGAGTCTCTTTAGGTAAGACTTGGGCGTCACTAGCGTTAGTAAAACTGCGAGATCAATTTATTAGAATCTTCACCGTTGCTTGCCATCACTCTTTGACTGAATGTGCTAGTCTTGTTTTGTTGCTTATATGGTAAAAGATTAAAAGCTTATCCGAGAGCGTGTCTGATGTAAAGTACTGTGACTTGATAATATGAGTGTCACATCATTGCCGTGGAATATGTCAAGATGGTCGACTGCAAATTGTTCCTACCTTATGGTTGAATCAAAAACGTGGTATCTTTGGAAGACTTAGACTGCGCAAAATAGCATATGTGAAAATGTCCCATTTACTTACAGGCCTCCGAAAATGCTGCAAGGGAGCTGAACCGATATTTTGAGGCTCTAGGCCTCCTAATTATGGCGCCTGTCGGTAATCGTGTTTGCGAATGGGCCTTGTTCAGATTCATGAAATTCCTCTTCTGGTGTGTTCAAGCTTGTTTGCATACTTATTGGAAGCCGTACCAATTGTGCTGTGGTCCGGTGTACAATACGCACTGCAAACATAAAAAGGACCATTTTGTCAAAGTTTCGCCGAACATACAAAGGAAGATATTGTTCAGTCTCGGTCTTGTGTGAGCGTCTGGGTTCGGTAAGAGTAGAGGATGAAGAATACCATGGCTTGCTTCAAACAATGAACTCCTGGTTTTGTTCAAGCCCTAGCTCTGTATGATGCGATGTTCAGCTCTGTTAGCAGGACATAAGAAAAGAACATACTGTGGTATTCAACGATATAAAACTCTACTATCCTCAGCAACTGTACCTGAATGCTACACCCGTAAGACTCAAGTCCGCCATCTCTCAAGTATCAAACCTTACCTGGTATTCTCAAACTTATCGCCAACATGGCTATCAACGCACCAACAGTTATGCCACGAATCGGCGTCTCATACAGTACATTTGTGGAATTGCTCTGCAGAATCAACAAGGGTATATTCAGAGATGCATCAATTGACGCTTTAGGTAAGGTACAGAAGGTCCATCAAACTCAGTCGCGCATCCTAAAGTGCTACCCTGACCTTACGACCGTTATTCTTGGAACCGCTAAGCCGCCTTCCCACAGATATCCGTCACAGAATGAGATCGACGAACTCCTCGGTGACCTGAGAAGTGTGAGATACTTTTTGTTTGACATGAAGCATCGTTTCTACTCTGGCCATGAGAACGAGCGGAATATGCTGCAGCCATTGGAGGAGGTAACAGCAGGCTTGGAGAGACAATTGTATTGTATTCAGTTGGCTATAAACAAGCTGGATCCTTACCGCGGACCTAAGGATATGTACGGCATGTATTGTGGTGTTCTCGTTGATGAAAATTTGGCCAGAACTGACAAAGAGGGTGGCACAGGTAGGATTGAGGAACAGATGATGGGAATGGAAATCTAGATGGTTATGATTCGGGTAGGCAGGATTGTCGAGAGTTCAACTATCGATGAGTACTATAAATGCTACTAAAATCTGTCATAAGAACCTTATCCTTTGTACAGTCATGGATGTAGTAATTGGTGGCTGATGGAGAATCTCAGTGCCAGTCATCCGAAGTCTATTACCGAAAGTATCATGTAGTCTAAGAAAATAAAGAAAATATGTCTAGGAAATGACAAAACAGAAACCGCTGTCGCTTTTACACCATTTATCGCCTTCCCACATTATCATCTGCCAACTTGTACCCAAATTCAGAATTCAAGCCGCCTCTCTGCCCTGGAAATGTCAGAGAAATTATGATAATATCTTCAACCATTGTGGTTGAAGTTCAAGTTCCCATGCACCTGGGAGAGATCTCCCAAGTCAAACCCCGGCACATAGCCCCAGGCATTCTCGTTCCAACCTATAAGTGACGAGGTTAGCTTTGGAACATGAAGCGTTGTATGATCAACTTACCTAACCCTCCAACATGTCCGTGTGCAGGGGCTCCGATAGAGGGCATATGCATGCCTTGCATTTGGGCAATGCTCGCGGCTTGCAGCTGATGGCAGGGGCAGGGGTGCGCAACTGGGACCTGGTGCGTGTGCATCATTGTACTGGGCACAAAAAGTGGATGGCTATCCTCCGCATAATAGATGCACCCATGGCCCGGGATGGTTGTAAAATGAGTTGCTACCGCATACTCAGCGGGAGCGGCCGGCTGCGAGATTGACGGGCTTGGCGACAGGTGTTTCCCATCGTTGTTACGCTTCACCCGGGACTTTGGAATTGCTTTCCTTCCACGAGTGATACGCCGGGCAACTCGCTTGGGTGGGGTGCTGGGGCCCTCCTGGTTTGCATCCTACATCAGTTAGCGTTGTTGTATAGTGTTTGTCACGGTGTATATCTTACCTCGTTCATCTGAGATGCAGTGCGCTTAGGCGCCGACGAAGGGAGTGGTCGACGCTGTACAGTAAGCTGTGATGAGGGGGTCTCTCGGAGGGCAGGCATTACGTATGGTCGAATGTTGTTGTTCTCAGACATAATTTGAGAAGGTAAGGATGCTGAGGGAATGAAGCAAGTAGGTGAATCAATGATAGGGTGAAAGTTGCTATGATACTATTGATAGTAGTTGAAAAGAAGAATTCCAATGGAATCATGAATGGAATCGACCGTTCTTTTGAACTTCACTGAGTCCTTCCATCACCTCGAGAATCACGTGTCCAGTTGTCAATTTGACTGTTTGGTATAGTGATGTATCGGAAAATAAACGTTTGGTGGGTATCCACTATACGGCGTGGCGTTGGAAATATGACGGAAATCAACGTTAGCGATGTGCTACTGTCCTCACCGACTGGCAAGAAGAATCCTTGTCCCATGTCTGTGCTGTTGTAGAGATTAGGTGGGTAGGAGATAGGGCTGCTGCGTCATGGGGCATTTCCGATCTGTTGGACCCTTTGCCGATGTTGTGAAGATGGATGTGTACTTGCACCGTGATATTATGAGGCGATCAGTACGACGATACTTTTGAGTATTCTAGTTTCTCCACTTGGCTGTCGTCGCACTGACAGGAGCAAGGTTGTAATTGTGGGTGATTTCATTCCATTCTATCTTGGGGGCAGTTCTGTCGCTCCGTGATGACAGCCATGCTCGCACTAACAAACAGCGCCACGAGCCACTAGGCATCAGCATGGGCACCTCCATACTCTCCCATCCGCTTTGAATGTTCTAGAAATCCTCTCATCTACGTATTCCAACATGTGCTAGTCAACACGGGCACCTGAGCGCTTGGCTATGACCTCTTCTGCGACAGCGTTGGCAAGCGTATGCGCCACCATAGCTATTGTCGTGAATGAGTAACAGGGGCTATTCCCCCATGCTGCGATATATGTGACATGTTTCCCATTTATTGAGGTCTAGCGTATTCGCATTGCCATCAAGCATCGGCGTTGGCATGTTCTAGTGCTTCTTTCCATCAGATCTCAGTCTCCATGAAACAGACAGGTAAGACCAAGACTCTCACCGATATTTCGGCCTGTGACTCACTCATTTCATTTCGTATCAAATGAAGGTTAGATCGCGGTTATTGACATTAATCGCTATCACCAAACGTTTGGAGGCGAAGTTGTTGGCGTTGATAGTGGAGACCAAACGGTTCGGAGCATCTGGTAGAGGGGCCGGTCTCCACTTTATGCCGTCCCGCGTCCGTGTCTTAGCTTCTGTAGCTAAAACCAGTTCCGCCAACATCCGGAGATGGAGATGCTGGATGACTTTCCCCTTTTCTGTTATGTCTGGATGGGAATTGCTGAAGCGAGATGAGTGAAACCATTGATCTGGGCACGTGAAAAGCCCTTGCCTTACCGCATTCGAGCCTGACTGTGTGTTTGTTGCACGTGAGATACAAGCTAAAAAGCCTGTAATCTTACCGTAGAAGATGTAGCTTTCACTGTGCCAAAGTCATGAGAGATGCTTGACGGCTTCACTCTTAACAACGCGAAAAGAAAGAAAAAAAAAAGGCACACAAAAGTCTTGCGCGATTATGTTAGAGCCGTCATTCAAGTCAGACGAGAAAGATCGTGATTGATAGCAACAGTTGCTCCCCAGATCGTGACCGAAACTTGATGAGTGAGGGAGGGGCAGTTCAACATTTTGCCCAGATTGTAAGCGAGCTTGCACAAGTCAATAGAATGGCATAAACTCATTCTGCTCAAAATAAGCTATTCATAACTCCTCCCAGCCACCATCGTCATCTCTGTCCTCCCCTGTTCTGAGCCAGCCACGACAGACACGAGACACGTCTTTCCCGGCCCCATTTTTCCAACTCTACTCAACGCGTCGGGACCATCCCCGTGTGTTGCACACGACGCACGACAAAGCCCCACCAACGCGTTTGCTCTCTCGCGACGCGAGCAACCAAAATTAAATGGCTGGAGAGCCACGAGAGAAAGGTACATTGAGAGCGACAAGATTGAAGGTACCTTTTCGCTAGATGGACATCCTTGTCGAAAAGACAGCAAGGTCGGAAGCTTGGCGTGCACAACATTTGTTAGTGCGTGTCTTCGCCCGCCATGCGGCCGTGAATGCCGCGATATTGGACTTGCAGTGGCCTCCCACTTGGTGCCGTCTAACCCTCCCCTCCCGCTCTCAACCTCCCGCCGCCAGCGCTTCTAGTCCTCGTCCTTCCGAGCTCTAATACATCACGTACCTCTTCCTCCCGAGACGAGCCGCTTCATTTTGGGCCGCTATTATCGATAATACACTACATATTGGCCTTGAACTGTTAAGACTCTCCTGCTTTTAGTGGATCCGGCGCGGGTCTAGCTGTTGAATCGTCTTCGTGGTGGTCGCCCCGAAGTTTGGCTGTCGGTGGTGTTATCACCATGATTCCTCAACAGACGGGTTGCGCAATGCCACTGCGGATATGCTCGGCTTGGTTTCTTGTGCAATGTGATGTACTGGTCCATGGTTGATCTATTTTCCCCCTGTCTGATTGATCTATTGCACATCATAGCTATCTTTACCAGCCTACACATCAGGCTCAACCTCGTCCACCGTCGGCACTTTGTGCAATTCGGCCCCAAAGAACTTTGACACCTCCTTGACACTATCCCAGATGATCTGAACATCCTCCTTCGATACCCCAATTCGTCGCGTCCCCCGAATATGCCAATGCGTCTCCAGCGGGAGATTCTGGCTCATGATCGCCGGCAGCACCACGAGCTGCGTGTCCGTATCGTCCAAAACCTGCCGATCCGATAGAAACAACCCATACGTGATCTCCGCCGAGACCCATGCGAAATCCTTGTGCGCGTCAAACAACCCCATCGTATCTCCCGCGTTTCGAGTGTACACTTTCTTGAACCAATCGATTCCGCGGTCGTGGTTTGCTTGGTCGGCCTGCCATCCGTCGCGCGTTTGGTTAAAGTCTCGGTCCTCGGGTTTCTCGACCTTCATGATTGACAGGATGGCTTCGAGGGGCTTGCACACGCCGACGAGGATGATGGTCTTGACGAGGGCTTCGCGGAGGCGTCGTATGAGACCCTGGCGTGACTCACTGGTTTGGTAGGCTTCTTGGCGGGTGAGGTATTGGTAGAGAGCTGCTGCGGCTTCGGGGTCGGGACTGGCGGAGAGGCAGGCGATGACGAGGAGATACCAGCGCTGATCGCCTAGCTGAGTGTCTTTGAAGCGGGTTTCGATGCTTTGGAAGAGCTGGAATAGCTCTGGGGTGAGTTCCGTAGGTGCCATTGTGACTGCTGTAGATTGAGCAGAGATCAGTGTTCGAGAAGCGTTGGCGATGTGAAGATATAAGTAGCATTGAGCTTACAGCTTCCTTGTAAGACTTTGGTGGGTAAGGTTCCTCCCCCTCTCCGTTTAACTCGGCATCTCGGTAGCCACGTGGATCACTGTAGCGACACAAAAAACGCAATTAACATGATTCATCGGCAATTGATGTTACGCCTCATTGCATTCCACAGCACTCACGCCTTATGACGGTGGTTATCTTATCTTGAATCTCCCCCGCGCCGCCGTCGGCCGCTGACCCCGCCTCCCGCATCCCGATTGAGCTTGAGCTTGCAGTTGACGGGCTCGACCAAATCTAAACACAGTGAGAGGCCACACGAAAGCTGCCCGCTGAATAAACTAAATTGCATCTTGAATATATTGTTCGCTGGAGCAAGCAAGCAGCTGTGAGATGCGCGTAACAAAAACGCTGCAAAGTGCGGTCGGTAGCTCGAGATACTTCCGTAGGTTCCGGAGTCGCATCTGGTTCAATTGCCGTGCCGTGATTCCTTGTCCACCAAATTGAACATTGCACAGCACATGACAAGAGACATAGACTATCTCGATGACCTAGCCAGCATTTATCAACTTCTCAGGCTCTTTTCGTATGCAACGGGCTTTGTGCTGATAATGTTTTCCATCAACGATTCATGCATCATGTAGATCAAGTTACCATAGCCGAATCCTCCATTCCGGTCACGAGACAATGAGAACGTCGCGATTCGTGATACACAGGCAGCATACCCAGTTCTTTCGTAGGATCGCAGTCTTAGGAGCTTCCATTATGAGAAATTGCTTATTTCTTTGTCAGCTTACCCGAAATCCGATATCTTACCTCCGCTGACACTCCGCTCCATGGCAAAGTCCGACAAGTCCGTTTCCAGAGACGCCTATATGACAGATAGTCCATCAGCATACACGCATGTGTCGTGAGATTATAATAGACGAATGATACCCACAGGTGAATTCCCGTCAAGTCACCGTGATCATGGGCCAAAAAGCATCCTTGGTTGTCGAAGTCGAGATTGACGCTCCAGTTAAGATCGTCAAATCACTTGTAAGGTATCCCCTGACGATTTTGGCCTATATCTAATAGCATATAGTTCAAAGACTTTCCTCGCTTCCCAGAATGGAGCAGCTGGTCCATCGAGCCAATAGTCTCATCCAAAAAGATCGATGACTTGATGCCGATGGAGAAGATGAAGGTCGACGTCAAAGATGCCAAGCTCACAGCCACTCTTATCGTCAGTGATTCCATCCAGACCCCCTAGATCACATGCCTAACAAGTCTCAGAGAAACGACCCTGATGTATTCGAGTGGGAGGGGGGGTTATGGCCGCTTGTCACAGGTCGGCATGAGTTCAGCTGGAGGGCGAGCACAAAGACTCCTGGGGGGACGACGTTTACGCAGAGGGAGAACTGGTACGGTCTCATTGTGTTCCTTTGGAAGCCGGGTTGGGTTATAGGGAGAAGTGCAAAGAGAAACTTTGAAGGGTTCAGTGCAGAGGTGAAAAGGGAGGCTGAGAGGAGAGTAGCGGCACTGTAATAGATGCAGCTGGAATTGTTTGGTGTTACCTATGATTTATTGTTTTGTTCACGGTGAACTTGAGCCTCAATTTGTGTGTATGTTTAGTTTACTTCTGAAATCAAGACTTACCAAATATCGGTCTGCCTCCCTGGATTCCTAGCGTTTCATCCGACCGGCAGTGCAGGCTGCATTTCCGTTTCGCCTCATTCCAAACTTGGAATAACACCATCTCCACAAATAAAACTCTAGAAAGCAGATGACCATTGTTTTCCAGTCGAAACCAACCAACAATGGCCGTAGATCTCGTTGTCAGACACTTCAACATGATCTGATCCAGGGTAACGGGACCTGGAAACGTGGGGGTTCACGTGGACACCCACGCTGTATCAACACTCGGCATACCCGGATCGGTCAACCGCTACGCGGGGGATGAAATATTACTCTGAAGCTATCTAGATACATTCTTTTCTTTCAAGAGAAGTGATGGATTTGACCGCTACTCAAAAAGGAAATCTTTGCCAATCAGCTGAGACCTACATAGCGCGTTCCCCCTCGCAGCTCACCAATATCGAGGTTTTGGATCAGCAGAAGAATGTCATGTTTTCTTGGTGCCGTGATCGGGATTCGGGAAGGATCACCAGATGTTGAGGGGTGAATAAAACTGAACCTCTGTCCCCTCACTTGAGCTCTGTAGTCATATCTATTCATCAATTGACTTGCTTACATCTTCAATATGCCTCCTGGAGTTCCACCCAAACGATCCTACTCACGTACCGATGCTGCTGTTCGCGTCGAGTACCCTGAACATCATGAACTCCCTGCTAGTAAGCCGTTGATCGGTCAGGGTGGACAGTTCTCCAAGCCGACGTTGGCGTCGTTGTCGCTTGAAGGAAAGACGATTGTCATCACAGGTGGTGCTAGAGGGTTGGGGTTGGTTATGGGACAGGGAATTGTTTACTCGGGTGCTGATTTGGCGATTGTTGACTTGAACAGTATGTAACTATTCTCAGTGATTGATGGAGATACTGACAGGTTGCAGAGGATGAAGCGCAGTCTCAGGTTGGGCAGTTGACTGACGCCTTCAAGAGAGAGAACCCCAACAGCCAGAAGTCAGTATACGGGTCCCTGCTCTGATTCTAGTTCTAACAGATCATCAGAATCCCACGAGTCACAGCTCACTACGCAGATGTCGCGGACCAAGACTCAGTAACCAAATGCATCACTGAGATTCTCAGCATCCATCACAAAATCGATGGCCTAGTTACATCAGCCGGCTTCACTGAGAACTTTGATGCGATCCACTACCCCATTGAACGTATGCGCAAGCTATGGGGTGTCAATGTCGACGGAACTTATCTCTTCGCCGTCGCTGTTGCCAAGCATCTCATGGAACGGGAGGCGCCCGGAAGTATTGTTGTTATAGGCAGCATGTCTGGGGCCATCGTCAATGTTCCTCAACCGCAGGCGTAAGTCACCCCCACGGAACCGAGAGCAGTAGTTGCTTATGGTGTTGGTTAGTCCTTATAACGCTGCCAAGGCGGCGGTTCGTCACTTAGCTGCTTCTTTGGCAGTTGAGTGGGCGCATGCTGGCATTCGTGTCAACTGTATCTCTCCCGGTTACATGTTGACTGCCTTGTAAGTTATCCCAAGATCCACCATGGAGCTTTTGACTAACAGGCAGCAGAACGCAGAAGATCTTGAACGACAACCCGGATCTTGAAAAGACGTGGACATCTCTCATCCCCCAGGGACGAATGGGCCAGCCGCAAGACTTGATGGGACCTGTTACCTTCCTTTTGTCTGATGCTTCTTCATACATGACTGGATCGGATCTTCGAGTTGATGGAGGCTATACTGTCACTTAGATGGGAATGAGCTCTGTCAAACTAGTCTCGAGTGTTGTTATGATAGATGTTGAATATTTGAATGAACGTATAAAGTCCAAATGGTGGCCTAAATGCATGAATGTTTTATCACGTCCTTGTGTCGGTCCTGGCGCGGCCTCAGGGCAAGAAAACGACTGACGCTGAATTAGTGTGCCAAGATAAACTGGCCTAAAAGACGAATAAGATATACTAAATTTACCTGATAAGTCTTTTTATCACTCAGATAAGAGGTCCTAAGTTTTCTTGCCTCCCCTTGCGTGGGTCCTAGGACAAGATATCTCACGTCAGCCGATCTCCACCAAGATCCTCCGTCCCACACATTTTCATCTTCATAGAGCCTTTTAACTGCCACACCATTTCTGCAACGTCTATCACTGAAAGTACTATAGGTGTGCCTTGATCTCCGCCGCCATGGGCTTCTCAGAACTAGCAATATACGCCCTTGGCCTCGCTTGTATCGCCAGAAGCATAATGGCCTTCACGAACCCGCAGGCCGAATATGCACTCAATGGACTGAAGCATACCACCAGTTCGAAGGATGACCCAAGCTCGGCACCTATTTACATGCTGGGCACTTGGGAGGTGTCAGTCGGGATCCTCTTGTTGGTACATCAGATGAACGGAAACAGCAATGGAGTCACGACGCTCCTAGGGTTGATGAGCTTGTACAAGGCTGGCATTGCGATACTACTTTGGAACATTGGAAGTGGGACGGACAAGGTAGCTGGGAATGTGGCTACTACTGTTGTTCTTTTGACCTGGGCTGCTTTTAGAAGCCAATGAATGAACGAACATAGTGTGGTGAAGGGGAAGGGAACCGTCACGGTGAGGGATGATGGAGAATGACTCTTTGTGTTCTTATTCTCCCATGATCTGGTGCTTTTCTGTCATCACGCACAAGACAGCGGTGTATATCTATGATCAAGAAATAAGAATGGCACCTTCCATTGATCTTGCTTTTATGTCTGGGGAATGAGCAACAAGGGACAAGGGCGCAGTTGATGATGCTTCCACGCAAGGATGCTAGGCTCCCACCGCATGGTACAAGATCGGAACTCGAGGGATCATCAACGACGCAGCAGTGGGACCGGTGATTCAATCCGGGCGAGAACTCTGGTCAATTGTGACAGCTGTTCCCGTTGCCCAACATGCCGTTGACACGGAGCCGCTGATCAAGTACAGGCTTTTAGACTTGCGACCACTGCGAGAGACAACAAGGGAGAAATAGCATAGCAAGTCTACAAAACATGTTAGTAGGGCTTATCGGAAATTGATCAACGAGTTTCTTACCATCAGAACTCGAGCGATGGACATCTTGTCATCCTCGTCCGCGTCATCGACCTCCGCCATGGCCACAAGCTTCATGGCCGGGGGACCGGCTGGCATGAGCATCATGGTGAACCAGAGAACTCGATCTTGACCGAGAACATTGGTCTGGGTGACAAGCATTCGGATGAACAAAATACTGAGCCTAATTGCCATTGTCAGTAGTGAATATCGTGGATGGATTGGGGAGCGATCTTACAGAGGCCAGATAAAGAAGCGAATTAGGACAACGATCGAGAGGGGAAGCCAATGGATGCTACCCGAGTCATGGCCTTGACGCATGCGACGAAGGCTGTGAGCGAGCTTGATGCCAACGACAATGACCTGCAGGGTGACGAAGAGTTCTCCAATGTTCTTGAGACTGACAGTCAACCAGGCGTTGAAGATGCCGCCATCCTCGCTGTCAGCAAAGAAAGCCTTCTTGAGGAGAGGCGTAAAGGCGAGGATGACACCAATGGTGGCGCCGACAGATGGCGGGCTGATGAATTGAGTCGTGAGAGCCAGCGCGTGCTGAATGCGAGGATGTAGTTTGTCCCATACGGCGTGTTGAGCTTGCGCCGTCCCTCGAGATGCCTTCTTCGCGTATCGTGGGAGCGGTCCAGGAAGGAGAGATGTTCGTTCGTTGGACTCTTCGTTCTCTCCGTCCGAGCCACTCTCACCTGGTGTATCGTTATGTCCCGCTCGGTCCCTCAGATCCGCATACATAGCATCGACGGGATCTTCATCGCTGACTCCAAGAAGGGTTCCGCCGAGACCAAAGGTGAGCATGTTGGAGATGACGGAGCAGACGAGGAAGAAGGACTTGGCTCGATCGATGATTGCGTCGCTGGTATCATCATCGGACTTTGCTAGGGTGGAGAGAACACCAGCTGAACCGAGGGATTGGATCAAGAGGAGAGGATAAGACGTGGTGTTGTTGAAGGTGATTGCGGGCGTGAACCATTTCGGGAGACTGAGGACCTTTGTGAGGGCGTAACCGATTCCGATTGAGACGAGGTTGTAGACGAGTGCCCATCCTACGAAACATTAGACTTGCGGATTTGGAGGCGACATTGGTGGCTTACCGAGAATGATAACGTACTGAAGCGCATTGGAGGCTTCAATCTGAGTACCAAGATTGACGATCAGAAGCGCAGGAAGAAACATCTTGATGCAGATCTTTGAGATCTGCCGTCCCGTCTCAACACTAAGTAGCTTTGTCTGCCCCGCGACAACACCATAAAAGATGGTCAAGAGAACAGACGCCGACGCCTGAATGGCGCCGACAAAAGTGCTGACAACACTGCTAGGCATGTTGACTCTTCTCTACAGAGATGCTGCGCTTGTAGAGTTGAAGTTTGACATGTCGCGTGCTCTGAGATTGTTTGATCGCGTTCCTGGAACATTACGTCAATAATCAAGTGTGCATCCCGGAGCAATTGTGCCTTGAAAAGTGGAGCGAGAGGTAAAGGTTATCTTGGAAAACCTTGGAATGTGAGTGGATTCACGGGCCAGTGACATAATCGAGACGAGACATTGGTGGGTTTTATTCACGGGTGAAGGCGTTTCTTGGCTCTGGATCTGTAGAGGCAGCTGACAAGACAATCGATGCGGGGATAAGGTCAATAGAGGGAATGCGGCCTTGTTGTAGGTTCATCATGTTTTACTGTGACTTAAACAAGGCATGATATTGCGGACTAGACTAGGTACTACTCTACGTCGCTCTCCTCGTGTCGCCAAGCAGCTCATAGTGCTGGTTCTGTATCCCCGACAACTCCTGCGGCTCATGCACCTCGGTCGGCAGCTCAACAGGATGATAAGTAGCTAGCTCAGCCGACCCTTTACGCTCGCTGTCAACTGGTGCCTGGCGCTTCCTGCGAAGGAAGAAAAATACACCAGCTGCGATTGCTAGCACGCCCACGCTGACCCCAACGCTAACACCGGCCTTTGCTCCAGCTGTCATTCCTCCCGTATCTGCATCAGCTGCGGCGCTCTCTGTCTCTTTGGCGCCAGAACCACCGCCTGTGCTCGTTGCTCCGTCGCCGCCTTCGGAATCGGAGTCGCTGTCCGTAGCGTTATTTGACGAAGGTGTCTGCGCATTGTCCCAAGTTCCACCATCAGATCTGTGTAGCTCTTGGATCTTATCGCCGCTCATGTAGTATACCCAGATCTCGTCCGAGTCCAGCGGTGATACAACAGCCAAGCGCGCGGAAGCGTCGTCTGCTTCGGGCCATTTCTTCTTTCCAGGGCTGTCCTCCTCTGCCCAAGCGCCGTTCTTATGTGTTATCGCATGTAATTGAGAGTCTTTGCCAATGTAAAACACGGTCAATCCCTTTCCAGCCTGGTTCGCAATGCCTAGATCGACGGCGGTGCTGTCGTAGGAGGGGAGTGTGAGCGATGCCGCTGTCGATGTATCGAGTCGTATATCTGAAGGATCGGTCGCATTCGTCGGCGCTGGGCTATCGAACGGCGTTGGGAAGGATTCTGGAGCGCCTGTCAGTTACACTGTTGACCTTACGGAACTGCTTGTCCTTACCTAGTCGCCATTTGCTCTTGTTATCGTTATTGTAGCGAGCAACAACAATGTCCTTGCTATCGTAAGGATACACCACCGAAACGTTGGTGCCCTTCGTTTGTACAGCCGCTATCGTCATACCGCCTGGCTTCTTCAGCGATACCGGACCATCGTATCGCCAATCGGTATCGTCATCGTATGCGAGAAGGTTGACTCGTCCATCTTCGTCGTGGTAGTAGACTCGGGAGCCGCCCGAGTCTCCAAGTTCCGCGACCGCCAATCCGGTCTTTTCGTTCACCGAAGGCAGCCCAGCCGAGTCGGAAACGACTTCTTCGCCATCGGTGTCGAGCCTGTAATTGCCTGTTGTGTTGTCGCATATCAAGTACGCATTCACGATCCCGTCGTCGGCATTCTGGTAGAATACGGAGGCCTGAAATATTAGCGGAGCTCCGTCAATGAGAGCTGAAAGATGCTCACGATTGGTGTATTGAGGTCGTCATCCCACCAGCCCGAGATAGCGAGCGGTGTCGCGGACTTGGGTTGCTCCTTGAGTGGAAGTTTGTTGGGGTTTTTCGTAGAAAAAGAAGCCGACCCGTTGCTATTGCACGAGCTGTGCAGAATATCACCAGATCCCGGGTCTTGGTATGCGAAATGCGGTGTCAGAGTGTAGGGCGACCAAGTCCACCATCCAGCCAAACCCACAACTGGCCTTGCCAAAAGGCACGCAACCGCAATCGCCGAGCGAGACATGTCGACTATCGTCCGATATCGAGAGAAGGGCGTTGAGATGGAAAGAAAAGAGGCACAGGCTCCAGCCTCGTCAGCTAACAAACACCAGCACGTCCATCGAAGCAAAGCGTAAGAAGAGAAGCGAAAGTGACCCTGACAGAAAGAGAATGGTATCCGAGAGGGCCAAGGCCAAGCAGCAGAGGCCCAGCTTCACATGGGCATCCATTGGACTTTTTACCCAGCATCGCGTTGCAGCGAGAGCGGAGATTTGGAGGGACTTTGGGGCGTGAGAAAAGGTGATGAAGCCAGAATTGGCAGCGATCGTTTCAAAGGGGGACTCGACGGGAGCTCGTGGTTGGCTGCTTTGTCATTCTGAGGGGCTAGTGCTTACTCTTCAGTGTCCTTACAGGGCTGTGCCCAGCAAGACACTGGAAGTGGACTGCGACCTTAACACGATATTTATGGTTGTTATGCTCCGGAGAGGATGTCCTGATTTGAACAGGAAATGCCACCTTTCCTCAAGTCCAATTGCCGCTTTTCTTCCCACCTGCACGAGTCTCAATTGCATTGTCGTGCGGCCAAGACGATGGCTCAACGGCCCGCTGTAGACTAAGCACCGAGCCGCTGAAAAGCATGAGCACTAAGCTTAAATGCCCTGTAAGCGACTGCCATTGGTGCAACAACTGGATCCTTCACCCCTGGAAATTAGGGCTGATCTTTGAACGTTGTTCCCTCTTGAGGCTAAACACCCGACCAGATAAATTTGCCCTGATTCGCTGCGGACGCAAAGATCCGTTATCTTAAGCTGGTTTAGTTTCGGCAGTTGTTGCTTCAAGTTGAATACCTAAATAGTAAATGCTGGGGAAAGCATGAGTGGCTATGCTGTTGTTATAAATAGTTGGTCTTTAAAATCCCTTATCTGAACTGTATCGGTGTGCGCTTGAGAAATGGCTGCTATTCCGTTCTTCTCGATAGATCATCATAAATACTCATTATATTCATCACGGCTTGCTATGCTTTGCTATAAGCCTCACTCTATTATGCAGAAAATCCATGCCTTTTAAAAGCCTCATTTTCATAGAAGCATAAAAATGGTTCACAGAGTTCTACCTCATATAGGTTGTTTACTAGGTCGCGATTATTACTAGTCCTGATCAGTTGGACATGTCACCTAACCTACAACACCTGGTTTGCATGATACCCGTGATGAATACTACAAAAGCTCATGGTAATGTTATAGGATCAATAAAAGACAATTCTGTAATAAGTTCTCTCGGCATGTTACATCAGCATGAATTATTGGCACGGGACCTAACATGCAGACATGATAGCTTGACATTTGCATTTTTATGATTGAGTTGAGCTCTTTCTTTAAAGCTTAGTGGTGAATCACTAGGATACTGAGCGATTCGGATTGAGTTTTACCTAAGATAACTAGGTTCTGAATGCTAATAGTGTCTCAAGATTCTGTGTAACATATTTAAAGCTACAAATAGAGGGAGTGCTGTGCCGAGTTTCTGGTGTAAGCTTTTTATGAACAGAATTAGGTTACTAGAGGCTGCTTCCCTTGTCGAGGCAAGACTTTTGCAACAGCACGCCACCGCCTAACTATAAAAATAAAATACAGTCAAAACTCCTTGATAAGTAAGACTTGGGTCAGCTCAAAGGAGTGCATATCCTGGTTCTGTCGGGTGTCGTCTATTATGTCGCATAATATCGATGATAACCAGCATCATGAAGTCAAGTCAACTAGACGCAGTAGTCAAGAAATCATGGTCACGAGAAACCATGGGGTGACCATGAGGAATTAATTTCCAACTGAAACGTGAACCTCGGGATTTGGATTGTAACTCATGACCATGGTATTCCTACTTCGCGACAAGTCTGTCGAGGATCCAGTGAGCTGGTTACAGTAATAGAAACAAGATCACCAAGTACAAACAAGCCCCCAAAACCTTTTTCAAGAGTTTTCAGCCTTTGTTCAGTACGGAATACTGTTTGACAAAGAACTTCTCATACACTTTAGAATTCTAGTTCCCAGATCCCATCTTTAGGAGCAATGGCACATACCATACGCGTGCATGGAGCTTTTGTGCTACTACCTGCCTGATAATGTATTCATTTTCATGTACATGATTTCACCTGTGATTGGGTCTTGGTCAAATTCTTGCGCTATGCTATGGCCTTGAATGGTGCTAGATCTGATATCTTCATCCTTTACGTAGGGCCGATAATCACTCACTCACTCAAGAGCTAAAGCTGGGCAAGCTAGCCAGCGATAAACAGGAGAGTAAGCAACGGTTTTTCTAACTTGAAGGCATCGAGATAGCCAACTGATCGAAGAGAAATAATTTCAGTACTGCTCACTAAGAACTGTCCATAAAAATCCATTTACGACCGCTTCGAACCTCCTAGCATCGTTCCCCTATGGGAATGAACTTTCTCTTGCGGTTATTACTCATTCCGTTACATATACCTTACAAAATCTCAGTATCCCTTTGACGTTCAAACAATATTTATGTCATGCTTCAATTAGTTCTGATCCATCCTAGTTATATCATAAAATGCATGTCTTCAATCTTATGATCTTGCTATGGTTAATAGTCTTTGCTACGACTTGCCTCCAGCCTTTTACTATGCCATTGCAATACTGCTGCAATTATCTACAGACAAAGTCAATTGGTCAAACAAATGTCGTTCTTGTGGCGAGGCAGGCGAGAGTGAGACCAGCGGAGAAATGATATCCATGGCGTGATGATTGTTATATCCAGCGCAATAGCACCTCCATACAAGAATGTCGTTTGACTTTGCCACAAATGAAGCCGTTATAGCCGCGGGAATAACCAGCAGCCACCGAAGTGATAAGACATCACCGACCTTCCTTGTTGGGCATGGAATAGAAATAGGCTATAGGGCTACACTCTTCTAACGACATGAGATCCCCGGTTGAAAGACTGCATGTACACTTCCCCCATGCTATCAGGTGTTGAGTTGGTATTGGAGGTCATGCTCGAATGGTACGTTGCAAGGAACTGCTGGAGATGTCTGATTCCCTGTCTGTCAGATCTCGACCCGCCACCATGGAAAGATCTTATGCACCTTGGTTAGAACTGTGAAGAACTTCTGTATCTTGCGTATCTACTTGTGATGGTACTCTGTGGAAGTACCATGGTATAGATCAGGGACCTTTGTCAAAATCCTTCGAGCCAGGCTCTAGCATAGATACATGGATGGGAGGATCACGACTGCTACTCCAGAACAGAATATCAAATTTATTTAAGCATAATTGCCAAGCGATGTCACATTGATAGGTTTGATGCAGAGTAACCTGTCAGTTTGAAGGTTTCTTGACAGCGTATACCGTGGATGATAGATCTTCGTCTGATCTACGGACATAAGGTGGAAGAAAGCATGAACTCTTCGGTCATTGCTGCCAATGGATTCTTGGGAGTGAACTTAGGAAGCATTGCATTTCTCTATAACTGCAGAAAGCGATTGACTTTAGGTATTAGGCAAGTCCAATATTACAGGGCGCCGTTATGAGAGACTGCTAGGGGAGAGGGAGGCAAAACGTGACAACTCTAAGGATTCAAAAGTGAGGTTCAGTCTCGACCTGGCCATCGCGTCGTGGAAAGCGGCGAGGTGCTGGGGGGCCATACCTCACCTTTAGATAGCGGCCGCACGTATCGATGGGGACCTCTTAGAGACCGATCAGTGCCGGCTTGGTAGTATTCTTGGCGTCTGGAACGGGCTGGTGCTAGACTGTATCAAGATATCGGAATATTTCGAATTCGGACTAGAGCAGATAAGTCCCGCCGAAGCTATTTATATGTCGACCGTTTCGATATGAGAGAATGCGCTGAATATCTTAGCAGCTTCAAGTGTAAAGGAGGTAAAATTACAATAAATTGAAGATCAAACTTGTCGTAATGGACCTTCGCGTCTTGAGCCTCAAAAGGAAGCTTTGATGACGCCTTTTTAAAGGTTGTTGACGAATAAGTCGCACCGAGCAAAAGTTCCTCCAGACCCTCCCGATTTAATTTGCAAACCCGGGCCACGTGACTAGTTCCCGGTTATCACGGCAGAAAACCACCCAGATAAGAGGGCGAATCTGCCGATAAATGAATCGAGGACATCGAGAACAAGCGACCCAATCCAGCCGCTTAACCCTAAGTCAACTTAAGCTTGAATCTACTGTCGGCGCTTCTGCTACTTTCTCGGCCTTGACCCCTTGGTGATCAAAGGTTCCATATACTAGAGGTACGATTGTATCTGACGTGCGTTGCAAAAGGTCACCGGCCCCCAAAAGTCAAGCGATTGGGCTCAGGGATCCCCCATATCCCACTGAACCGGCTGCACTGGCCATGTAACACCGGAATGTGGGATGTCGAAAGGCATGCTAGTGTCATTCTGCAAGAAATACAGTACATACTCGGTCCATCGATATCATTTCCCACTAGCCGCGCAAGACGTTTTTTAGGTCTAAGACAACGCCCTCAATTAATGCTGTAGACACCTTACATCATCATTTAAAGCTTATCAATTGGGTGCTGACATGGCGTGTTCCAGAATTCTGGATTCTTAGTGTATAATAGCTACGTACCATTCCGTCTAAATTGACAAGGGTTCAGACCAACACCATAAAAAAGTCCCTGTAACATGAGCTCTTCCGAGGCTCAAACCAATAACCGTGCTTTGATTATAGTAGTTTGAGACCCTTTGTAAAAGACCCCTGCTAATCAGAATGTCGCAATCAACATCGATTCAACATTAGCCACTCAACAACCAATGGCCTTGAGGCGATGTCACCAACTCGTGCAGTCGCTAACACAAGTTCCTGGTGGAATCGGGAGAGGCGGGCTTCAAGTGCGGCTCTTCCGAGGGTGCAATTGATAGCACAACATGGAGGCATTGCTTGATGGGGCAAAGGCCAAGACGTTTCTAGCCTCGGGGACTTGGGGCGACAGTTCAACGCTAACGCCTCCACGATATGCGCGCGGGAGGGTTACAGAATTGGGACGTGGCTAGTACGAAAGGAGCAGGAGAACAGGGTTTCGGTATGTTGCAACGGGACCACGAGGGTCCATCTCCCCCAGAGGCAAATGTCCAAGAAGGGAATTGATCTTGCAAAAGGACCTCGAGAAACTGGGAACTCTTTGAGACGCGGCCGACGTCTCAGCTCCTTATCGCCGTGGTATCCGATATCGAAGTTCCAGAACCAAGGGATGTTACATTCGCTCATCGTGTAATGCGATGGTATCACCCACGATGTGGTTTTAGATAAAGATGCGTTGCTGCCCCATGTGTAGATTGACACTGCAGCCCAGATGATTTGAGCCAGCTGTGGATTGTTACACAAACGACATCAAGACCCCTCTTTACCATTCTTAGGAAGAGGACTGCTCAAGCATGTCGTCCACAAATGTCGAGCCCAAGGGGCCTCACGGCCCCGAGGATACCTTCGAGACCTCGGTCTTCCCTGTCCCTAGCCCAACGGACATCGATGAGAAGGGCGACGCAAAGAACGCTGTTCTCGGTCCCGAGGTCCACGATGCATCTCATACCGACGAAAGCGACAGCGATAGCAAAGATGCCATTATCGTTACTGGTACCGATGCCTCTCGCCACTTGCTCCCGATGAGAGACGATCACGATAACGCTTTGACCTTCCGAAGTATTGTTTTGGCATCCGGTCTTGCTTGTTTCCAGGCTGTCATGTACCAGATTTACACTGTTCGTGGCTCTTTCCACTTAGACTCTGATGAGATATCATCTAATATGATCAACTATAGTTCAAACCCACCATGATCACCATCCAGGGTACCTTCATCGTCCTTATCTCCTACTTCATCGGCAACGCCTGGGCATTTGCCCTCCCCCGCGGCGACAACTTCGAAGCTCGATGGAGAGCCAAGGGCAACACTGGTTCACTCCCCTTCCTGATCAAGTTCATCAAGTTCATCAACCCTGGACCATGGGGTCTCAAGGAACACGCCATTTGTTCCATCACAGCTACCTCGGCCTCCAATGCTGCTGCAAGTGTTCAAGTCTTCGCCGCCCAGGATCTCTTCTACAACATGCCATTGAGCCCAACTACCGTTATCCTGAGCACCATTTCCATCGGTCTGTTCGGTTACGGTCTCTGCGGTATCATGCGCCCAGTTGCCGTCTGGCACGTTGATGCTGTCTTCTGGAGTAACTTGCCCACTGTCAAGACTCTCCAGGGTCTTCACTGGCAGGAGGTCAAGGACTCTAAGCCTCTCCGAGTCTTCTGGTACAGTTTCGGTGGCATGTCGCTTTACGAGTTCTTCCCTGCCTACATCTTCCCCTGGCTCAACTCAGTCTCTGTTCCTGTAAGCTACACCCTCAATGGTTATACTCTACCTTCGCTAACAATTTTGTGAAGTGTTTGGCTGCCATGAAGGCGACCGGAAACACTGCCAAGAACCTCACCCGTGTCTTTGGTGGCGCTACTAACAACGAGGGTCTTGGTCTCTTCAGCATTTCTCTGGATTGGCAATATGTAAGTTACTATAAGTACCTATATGAAACTTGACCTGACATGTATAGATCACCTCATTCAACACCTCTCTCCCGCTCCCTCTTCAAGCTCACATGGCTGTTGGTTTCGTGGTCTGCTATATCGTCATGGCTGGTATCTACTACGGAAATGGCTGGGGCGCAAAATCCCTGCCTTTCATGTCAACTCGACTCTTGTTGGCCAATGGTACTACCTACCCCGTCGCTGAGGTCTTCGAAGGTGGAATCCTCAACGAGTCACGCTTGTTGGAGTTTGGTCTTCCCAGATTGACCGGTACCTTTGCCTACGCCATGTTCATGGCCAACGCTGCTGTAAGTCATCGAGTCTACCATGATCTTACCATAGCTAAACATGCAACAGATCGGTGCTCTTATCCTCCACTGCATCCTCTTCTGGGGCAAGGACGTCGTCAAGGCTTTCAAGAGTGCCAGGGAAGGACGATACGACGATCGCCACCACGAGCACATGGCCAAGCACTACAAGGAAGCCCCCTGGTGGTGGTATGTCACCGTCCTCGTGGGAAGCTTCGTTCTCGGTTTGGTCGTCGTCATCAAGGAGAACATTACTCTCCCTGCTTGGGCTTACGTCGTCTCACTCATCATGGGTTCCGTCATTGCACCAGTCGTAAGATCAGAAGGTCCATGCTATAGCCAACAGTACTAACTTTCACTCTAGAGCACTCTCCTTTACTCTCGTTATGGAAATGGTATTGCGACCAATAACCTTTCCAAGATGGTTGCTGGTCTCATGCTTCCTGGCAAGCCTGTTGGTAACATGTACTTTGCTGCATGGTCTCACAACGTCATCTCCAACGCTGTCAACCTGTCTGGTGATCTCAAGATGGGCGAATATCGTAGGTTTCACTCATCAATCTTACGAAGTCTATACTAACCAAGATACAGTCAAAATCCCTCCTCGTGTCATGTTCCTCACCCAAATCTGGGGAACTATTCTTGGTGGCTTCATCAACTACGCTATCATGATCAGCATTGTCGGCAGCAACCGAGACCTTCTTCGTGACGGCGATGGTAACTCATCCTGGAGTGGTGCTACCATGCAATCCTACAACACCAACGCAACCTCTTGGGCTCTTGCTGGTTATCTCTACAAGCTCGGTGGTACTTATGAGCTTGTTCCTTTCGGCCTGCTTGTTGGTGCTGGTCTGGTTGTGCTTCACCGAATCTTCTACAAGGTACATTTCCCCATTCATTAGTCTTGGAATAACCGACTAACAATTTCTAGTTCTACCCCAAGATCAAGAACTTTGATGTCGCCGATGTCAACTTTCCTCAGTTCATCCAGTTCGCTGGTTATATCCCTTACAACCAGAGTCAGACTTGCGTTATCCTCAGCCAGATTCTCTCCGGCTTCTTCGTCCAGTTCTACCTCCGAAACTACCGACCTCGCATCTTCAGGGACTACTCTTACCTCGTGACTGGTGCCTTCGACGGTGCCAGTTTGACAGTCCTGTTCATCCTCTCTTTCGCTGTGTTTGGAGCTGGTGGCCCAGGACATCCTTTCCCAAGCTGGTGGGGAAACAACGTCAACGGCAATTATGATCTTTGCCCCATTTCTGAGTAGAGAAATTACGGAAGTTTTTGAGTTCGGTGGTCTGGAAATGAGCCTGGAATCTGCCTGTGCATTGTTTAAACTCGTACTTTAGCCTATGTACCTTATACCCCAGCCAGCTATTTCGAATCAAATGTTCATTTATATACATGTGCCACTTATCGTGAAAATGTTCTTCTTTCTGGGATACTTTGGCCTTGAGCAACTATCAGCCATCGGTTACGGACAAAATCTTCTTGAGAGTAGTCTACGAAAAGTTTCATACAGTTTCAGCCCCGAATGGCCATGTCCTCCAACCTCCTACGTATAGCTGTCATCGCCCCTGCCACTCACCGATCCTGTCTCGCAGGTGAAGCGTGATCGTCGTTCTTGTTTCCATCATTCTCCTCTGCCTGCCTGGCCTCAGCCTCCTCCTGAATTTCATCCCGTTCCCTCAAACTGTACCATACGTCTTTCTTGCCAATGTCAGAATGCTTTTGATACGCCCTATCAATAGCTTCGCGGATCTTCTCCGTGAAAACAATCTTCTTCTTGTGCCTTATAAGTACTTCCGCAAACCCCTGACGTGTTTCCTCTAGAACTCGTGGATACTCTCTAAAGATACTGAAAAACAGTTTCTCTGTGATTGGGAGGGAAGGCGTATGTGTCAAGACTATATCTAACATCAAAGGTTTGGCACCAAGCATGATCTTCTCAAGGTGACTTGGGGAGAGGTCAACTTCTGAGTCAGCCTGCAAGACCAATGCCAACATGTCGTCTTGCTTACCCGAATAGTCAGTGCCCTGTTCGCAAATCCATATCGCGACATCTTGCAACTTTCCTTGGGCTGAACCGAGGCGCTCGAGTAAGAACTCCAGCTGGGGCAATGATTTGGCTGCTTTCAGCATGTCGTTAGTCACTGATAATGGCAAGTCTCGAGGCCAGATTGACAAGAGAAGCTCGGTATTATCTTCCGGTTGGCCCCACCTGCTGTAACGCGAGACAATTGACAGTATTTTGATCACGAGGCCCTCTGTTACTTCGACGCCAGGCTGGTACTCTATGAGTGCTTTCAGGGTCCCGAGATCTGTTTGAGATTCGAGCATATCGGGAGTGATGTCAACTGAAAGCTTGCGAGCCTGTGCCAGACTTTTGAAGGCCTGTTCGGAGAGCCCAACATTCAGCATCTTTGGAGTTATTTCCAGTCCCTCACTACGATCAAAGAGAACCTTCAGGTTTACCTGGCTAGGCCGTCTCTCTTCACTGAGGAAACGAATGATGAGATCTTCGGCCACTGGCTGTTCTCCTCTCTTGGCAAGGAGAAAAGACAGCAAGTCGCTGGGCTCTAGGCGAGCTGCAGCTATGATGTCGCTATCTGTGATATCGAGCACTGGCGAGTGTCGACAAATGAGTCGTGGTATATCCTGGCTTGCGCCATAACCGCTACGAGAAGCTGCAGACTGGAGTGCCAGTGTAAGAGCAGTGACTCCGTTTGCGTCTTTCGAAGTGGGCGAGGCACCATGTTGAAGCAGCTGGAGAACAAGTGCATCGTCGTTGTACTGACAGGCCAAGTGCAATGCTGAGCCATGAATTGGATGAATGTAGTTGACGTCGACCCCCTTTTCCAGGATCAGCGATATGATGCCACTGTTGCTCCCCTGTAAACCCGAGAAAAGGGGAGACTTGAAGCTTCCAGTGGGTTTATTTAAGCTGGCTCCGTGTTCGATCAAAAGCTTAGCGATTTCAAAGTTGCCAATGAATGAAGCCAGCTGAAGTGGACTCTCCAATTCATCCGTTTCCCCGTCAGCAGTAGCGCCATATTCAAGTAAGATACGAACAATGTTGGTACAATTCTGTATAGTTCGGTAGTCCACCACTTCTGAGTTCAGGTACTTTTGGTGCCTCGTTCCTCGAAGCTCCAATTGCTGTTTCAAGGGTAAAGTGCAAGCCCATAGTGCCAGTGTAATTGGGTCTCCGGGCTGAGATGATCTTGGTCGGACGTTCGCGCCGCGTTGTAACAGTAGCCGTACCACCTCAAAGTTCAAGTAGTAACAAGCCGCTTGCAAGGGACTATCTTCCTCTTGATCACTGCCATCCACACTCATGCCTTGTTGGATCATTCTTCTGACCAGGGGAACAGACCCTGAGGAACACATGAAGAGAAATCTTCTGGGAGTTGGAGGCACATAGTCAAGTAAAAGGTTGAGAGTTCTGTAGTCAGTGAACTTTTCCATTGTCAGGGAGTCCAAAGTTTCATCGATGATATCAAATGGACCCTCCCCGTCATTGAACAGCGGTTCAAGAAGCGCCTCAACAATAAGAAGATCTCCACTTCTACAGGCTTTCTGAAGACTCGAACTGTCGATTTTTGCGCCAGCCGTGATCAGCTCGCTGATGATTTGAAGACCCCCTTTCGTTCCTATAGCGCTTGAAAGCGCACCAGGAGATTTGGAGATATCTGCGCCAGAGTCAAGAAGCAGTCTTACCATGCCCAAATCTCCTTTTTTGATCGCTGCCAACAGTGGTGTTCGGCAGTCACAGTCGTCAATCTCCAGGTTGGTATCGGCGCCTTTCGACAAAAGTGTTTTGACGACGTTGATATGGCCTCCAGAAATCGCGGCATGGAGAGGACTCGCATCTTGTGCCTCCATCCTTGCCACCTTGGCTTCCTTGTGGCCTCGTACATTGACTGGAGCATTGGCTTCTAGGAGCAGCTCTGTCACGACGTGATCTCCCTTTTGACAGCTTATGATAAGAGGATGTTGGAGGCGACCCTCTTCTTCGATCAGGGAAGGGTCTGTCTCGAGGAGTAGTCTTGCGATTTCCGTATGTTCCTCTTGCAGAGCAAGCTGAAGCGTGCTTGATGATGCTGATTCTCTTTCGTTCTCTGACTGTCGTTCAGTTTGGTACTTCAACTTAGGATCTGCGCCATGCTGAAGTAGAAGCTGTACGATTTCGAGGTGGCCACCGATGATCGCTGCACGCAGGGATGTGTGCCAACGGCCCTGTATCACATTCGGGTTTGCTCCCTTGTTCAATAGGCTCTTGACGATCTGTACCTGGCCAGTACGTGCAGCAGCCTGCAGAGAACTTCCGTAGTAGTATCCCGTTGCGTCAACACCGACTCCCCGAGATAAGAGCAACTCAACAAGAGGAGCTTTGCCCAGTGTGCAAGCCATCTGGAGAACCAACCCGTATCTTATGTCTTCCAGCTTGCTTGTATCATACCTCTGTAGAAGAAACTCGAGTACCGCCCCTGGCCCTTGTTCGAAGACGTACTCCAAAGACGGGGCCTCTACAAAGCGGCCGTCTGGGTCAACAATGATGCTATGGAATGTCCGCCGCTCTCTATCGCCTTCAAAGAATGTGAGGACTTGGTCTAGAAGCGCCTTGCCTCCATCACAATAGTCAGGAAGACGGTGACCACTATCTAATAGCCTGGTGATAACCGACATGGCTTCCATTTCTCTCTGAACTGCTCCGAAAAGAGCTAGATCTCCTTGACCTGCAAGTTTGACATCTGCTCCAGCTTCAAGCAGCTCCTTTACTACGACACCTGGGCAGAGTCTTGCTGCATATGGAAGAGGATAAACACTCTTTCCGCCTAGACTATTCGGGTCGGCGCCTAGTCTCAGTAGTGTTTGGATAGCTTTCTGCTGCTGAGGCATTGTTTCATCTCTATACCAACTCGCGTAGTAAGGCAGTTCATAGATGTCGAAAGCGCTCAGGCTAACTTGTAAAGGACTGACAAGACGACGGTCACTGGTCGGTCTTGAACCATCTGCTTCACCAGTGGTAGTTATAGGGGCACTCGTAAGGCGAGAGTTGGTAGACTGCCTCATACGTCTAAAGTGCCTGGGTTTCTCGTCTTCAGGAATGTTGGCGTTGATATCGATACCGAAGTCGGATACGAGATACTCGATAATGTCAGGCTGTCCCTTGCTACAAGCCGCATAGACCAATCGGCCCAGAAGGAGTTCAGAATGAGATACATCAATCTTTTGAGAGAGGAGAAACTTCAATACCTCAAGATCCTTTCCGGCAGCGCATACCAGTGTATTGTCAGGAATGGCGGCGCCTTGTACATCAGAACTAAGCTTGAACAAGCTCTTGATTACCGAGACGCGGCCCTTCTCTGCAGCCTTCTGTAGGCCTTCCAGCAGGTCGTTGGCCTGCAGCAGTTGCCGGTGTTTGCAACTCATGATAGCCTCCAAAACAGCTACATTCCCTGAGGTACAGTATGCCAGAAGGTCTGCCTTCAGAGCTTGTTGCTCAATGACCGCGACTTTGTACTTTTCTTCTCCTGGCGGAAGTTTCAACCTCAGCTGGTCAATCTGTTCCTCTGTACAGCCACTCTCAGAGGCTTTGGCGAGAGTAAGCTGCAGGATATCGTGACGCCCTTCTGGTATGCTCTCCAAAGTTGTGTAGATGCGTTGAATAAAGGGACCCTTCATCTTCAGTGCGTGCTCGAGCAGCATCCTAACGGTGTTCAAGTGTCCGTTGGAGGCAGCTGCCTTGAGGGCAGTAACAATCTCATAATCCCTGAATCCCAAAGTTTCCTTTTGCTCTAGTAATATCTTGACAACTGCGTCTTTTCCTCTGGCAGCACTAGCTTCAAGGGGGCGGTTCTTCTGATAACCGTCCTGCGTATCGTCATCGTTACGGAGATTGTTTCCTTCATGAATAGTGAACATCCCCATTTCATCACCAGTCTCGACTCGGGTGATGTTGTCGGGAGCGTCTGTATCAGCACCAGATTCAGTCGTTCCAGTTGCCCGCTTGTAAAGGTTTGGCCACAGTTTAGAGCGAGGATGCTTATCTCTTCCAGGAGAAGCGTCCCGAAAAAGCGGCATGTATGGCGAGGGTCGAGCTCTCTTGTACTTGGGGCTTGGTGGCTCATAAAGGAACCTGTAACCTCGTTCCAGGAATAGCATAATTATATTCTGATGACCACCTTCAGCAGCGGCATGGAACGCGTCTGGGGATGAACCTTCAGCATGCACATTTGCTCCGGCGTCGAGAAGCATCTCGACAACCTTTCTGTGGCCGTAATACGCTGCCGCTTGCAACGCAGTACCAGAAGACCCCGTTTTCTGGTGAACATCTGCACCTTCGTCCAATAGTATCCTAACAATATCTACGTGGCCTTTCACAGCGGCGACATAGAGAGCATTGCCTTTCCGTTCTTTTGTGTTGACATTAGCACCGCGCTGGAGTAGCTCTTCAACCGTAGATTTGTGGTTCATCAAGCAAGCCGAACGTAGTGGCGTGCCGAACTGACCTTCGGCTTCAATATCAAGACCTTGTTCCAGAAGATACTTGACAATATCTGTATGGCCATAGAGAGCCGCGATTGCAACCGCATCTTTTGGGAAGCTGTCTGTCGCTCCCGGCGATGCTTTGGAAATCTGACGCTGTAGCACAAATAGCTGACCAGCTTTGATCGCCTTGGCTAATCTCATTTTGTGTTTGTCTGGTGTATCCTTGTCTACAAAGCGCTTGAACTCTGGCTTCAGAAGCTGGTCGATGACCTTGATGAAGCCATACTCTGTTGCCATCTGTATGGCTTGCTCGTAGTCATCCTCAGATTTAATAATAGCATCGTGCCCAATGAGAGAGAGCACAGTATCCTCATGCCCTCCTTGACATGCAGCTTGGATGGCACTCTGAAACTTCGAACCACACTTTGAAGACGCGCCATGTTGAAGCAGCTTCTCTACGATATCTTGATATCCTTGGAAACACGCAACATGCAACGGACTTCCATATGCACCACATTCGACGTTCAGTTCAGCACCCTTCTCAATCAGAACCGTCACAGTACAGAGATGACCAGTGGCAACGGCGAGGTAGAGTGCGGTGTGCCCAAGGTCATTTCGTTGGTCCCAGTCTATATGACTCCCCGACTCTGCAATGAGAGTCAGCAGGCCGTCTATACCAAACACAGCTGCTAAGAAGAGAGGAGATGATGTTTCATTTGGTATGGCATCAAGAGCCGGCTTCATTTGGTGATCCCTCGGCAGTAGTGTTGCAATCTCCTTCGCAGTATCTAGCCAGGCTTCGAAGGAAAGGCTGACATCATAATCCTCATCCTCGAAGACAAATGAGATCATGTCTCGGAATAGATTTTCCTCCTTCTTGACAACCCTTGAACTCTCAAAGTGGCCTGCCCAGTGCGTAGCGGCATAGAAGAAGAAGCCTTGGGCCTGTTGTTCCAGGCTTCCAATGTCAGGCGGACCACGTGCGCTGACTTTTATGCAGGTCGACGCCAGCAGACTGTGAGCTACGGGAGCGGAGAACAAAGACTGTTTAGTACGGAGGATAAACTCTCTGACTGAATGATGAGCAAGTCGGACAACTTGGCGATGGAGGTCTATGACTACCAAGTTCGAGCACACAACAGATATGTCCGCCACTGTGCAAGGGATATTACCTATGCTTGAAGCAGTGATAGCGGCCAGCAATGCCTCAGGAGTCAGTGGTGCTTTCATGTAGAGCAGCCAAGAGAAGATCTGAATGGCGAGTTGTCGCGACGTTTTTCCTGATTCTAAGATGTGACCAAGGTCGTTTTCGTAAAGCTTGTCGAGATCAGAGAGAATGTTGGACCGTAGAGCCGGAAGCAGATCATGTTCGTTCTTGACCTTGCGAAGCTGCTGTATCTGTCGGTGGACCCATAGATACCTAGATAAAGTTCTTTGGTTAAGACAATAATGGGGAGGTGACTGAACAGGGAGCTTACATTTCGCCTGCACCCTCTAGCAGCTCCTTTGTCAAGCAGCTTCTTATGTCCGGTGAGAGCTTTCCACTGATGAGTCTGGCGTCGTCAATCTTTTGAGTAATGAACCGAGCCATGTCATCGTGGACATGGTCCGCCGTCACAATTATCTCCTTCGCAGTCGGTAGAGACGAGAGAATATCAAGGCTATTCCTGCTTGTGACTAACACCTTGACGACGTTCTCGGCTCTTGACATGATGTCAGATAAGGATTGCAAGAGAACATCGCAACCCTCGTCTTCAACCTGCTCAACACCATCGAGCAATATTGTGATGGGGTCTTCATTGGCGACTTGAACGATGCGATCCACGCACTCCTTCCTACTCGATCTGGGAAGGTCCAATCCCTGAAGGAGAGCTGATCTTGAGCGGCGTTGGAAGTCGGAGTAGAAAAAGTCCCGAACATCACTTTGGGTTTCTGCAATCGCGAGTTGACGCAGAATGCTACGGAGAATCCCATCTGCTGATGATCTCTCAGGCTCTGAATCGCTCTCGAGACAGTAGAAATATGCGAAGGGTGTCGATTCTGGCTGCGAAGCCCATGTTGCCCGCAATGATTCGACTACCACCGAAAAAAGGTTGGTCTTGCCTGAACCTGTGATCCCATGGATCCAGAGAGTTGATGAAGAGCTGGACTCGCACCAGTTTCTGTAAGCCTCATGCTTCAGAAGCCACTGACCAAAGTTTGGCGTTCTTGACTCGGATATAGTCTCGTGGTGGATTAAGAATGGCGACGCGGACATCCAGGATATCATCTTTATATAATCGTCTTCTTTGACACACTTGGTATTATTGTTGATTTGATCTCTGAGGCGAAGAACTGTCTTCTGTATAAAGCGCAGATCTGAAGTATCCTGAAGCTTAGCTAGTTTGAGAACCTCGTCTTCTCGGGATAAGATATTTTGTATGCCAT
The DNA here is from genome assembly GCA_013186775.1 of Fusarium dlaminii. NCBI lineage: Eukaryota > Fungi > Ascomycota > Sordariomycetes > Hypocreales > Nectriaceae > Fusarium > Fusarium dlaminii. Next base: position 11,672 of record JAAOAL010000131.1, on the reverse strand, counting down.
CATCACCTGTCCAAAAGACACTCTTGGCGAGACGGACTGCTCGGGTCAGTGAATGTCTTTCTCAATGGGAGTTGTAAACATGCTTGCAGTTGATTGTGAAAAGAAGGCAATAGTTTGTGCCAGATATGTCAAGACTTCTGTATAAAGAACTGTGAGGGCTGTTTCGAGTGCAGGTTCAGCGGCTTGATCTCGGCCAAGATGCAGATTCTCAAACTCCTTGTATCGTGCAATGATCCGAGACACTACCTCGAGGTCCTGAACCATGATCCCGTACTGCTGGACATCGTTGACGGTCACCTGAAGAAGCAGTCTGACAGCGGCCCAGGGCAGCGAAGCGTTGCTGGCATCAAACTGCACAGCCGCATCGCCGACCGCTTTGAAGGAATCGATCCACTTGGCAATCTTTTCAAGAACGTCTCGGATAATCACGACTTCTCCATTCGAGCGCTTGAACTTCCAGCGTTTGCGGAGACTAGTGGCTTTACGGTTCTCCGCTGCTTCCAGGGCGGCGGCTAGAATGTCGCGCTTATGCGTCGCAGCCTGGCCGAGTGATGTCTTGAGATCTGCGCCGAGGGAGTTGAATGCTTGCTCCCAGAGACTCTGCGCATTTGTAATGCTTGAAGGGGCCATTTGCGTCGCCATGACGGTCTAAGGAAATTGACAGTTCTTCTTTTCGCAGTATTACTCCGTTTCTAATTTAGTTTGCAGTTTCCGGCCCAAATGGCGATGATCAAGACACCAAGTCTCAGCCGCAATGCTCGCGACGCTTGCCTGCCTAGGCCGCTGCCTTAGGTGCTTGCCTTCACGCGGATGGCGTCCAGTAAGACGCTGACTGCATATCCTGGGTGTAGCCAATAGATGCATTTCCAAGGCCACAGCCCGATCTATTGCGTTATCGGTCAGCTCAAGACACTACGGGCTGTATGCTGGCAGTCTTCATCGACAACAAGTCAGGGTAATTCATGTAACTTGTACATATTGAGGATCATGCTCTGATGCATAAATGTGGAATTACCAACTCGGCACGACGGTATTGTGGTTTGCGCAGTCAGGCAGCTACGCGAGCGGACGCGAAAAAAGAGCGAGATTCTAACGGTCGTTTACAGGCCTGTTCGCTTTCGGTCAACTATCGGCCTCAAGCTAATTCTACAAAAGAACGGTCGTAGCCTCGACAATTGAGAATGAACTCCAACAATAAAGGTTCGAGATCAAACAATTTCTCTAGTGGAATAACCCTTTTCAACCTCTTTGCATCTTCTAGGCCCCAATCGCACGACCATGGTCTCACCAAAGACAGTCGCTTTCTTCGGCGCTAGCACAGGCGTAGGCCTCTCAGCGCTGAAACATTCGCTGGCTGCAGGGCATAACTGCATTGCTCTGTGCCGAATCCCATCGAAACTTGAGGCGCACGTATCGCCGAAAACTCATCCCAATCTACGAATCGTTGAAGGCAACGCCCACGATATTAAGGCAGTATCTTCTTGTCTAAAGAAGGATGACGGCTCAATCGTCGATGCAATTGTTTCCACGATTGGAGGCAAGCCCATCATTCATAAAATGACGATTGATGATCCCAATTGTTGTCGAATCGGCATTGCTGTCCTTCTCGATGCTCTCGTGCAAATACGTACAGAGGGTGCAGTAGGAAGACCTCACATCACTGTCTTCAGCACCACTGGCATGTCGGACTTTGGTCGCGATTACCCCCTTCTTCTCTACCCTATTTATGCGATTGCTTTGAAGGTCCCCCACCAAGACAAAAAGATCATGGAGACAAAGTTGGCCGACAGTGGTGAAGACTTCACCATCGTGCGCGGCAGTCTGTTGCTGGATGGTGAGAGCGAAACCCCAGTGCGCGTGGGCATTGAGGACCCCAAGAACGGGGTAGAGTCTTTAGAGATCGGATACACCATTTCAAGAGAGGATGCCGGGAAATGGCTGGCAGATAACCTTCTGGTAAAGACGAATGCTGAGTACGTGAACAAAATTGCATCCATCACCTACTGAGGGGTTTAGCGGAATAAGATGCATTTAGAAGGCGTTGGGAATTGCTTGGGAATGTAGCGTGGACGCATGAACAAATTAGCTCGTATTGTTTATTTTTTACATGATACAAATAATAATCATTAAAACACCAAAGATTTCTGGGCTGTCTCAAGTGAACTCTTGATTTCCTATTCAGGAATTGTTGACACGATGGATAACCCTGAGGCATCGGTGCTGGGGAGAATGGTTCAGTTGTCCCAAAATGCTTTAGCGCTTATCTTGCCTTTCAGATAGACTATCAGGACTATAACACTCGGTATCGCAGCTACTTATCAGTCATGCTTGGGATCGGAGTGAATGGATAACAATAGATCATATTGATGTTTTGACCGCTGATTACAAGTTCAATAGTAAGTAAACACTTGTATAAGACTTATTAACGAGAGAAATTCTACCTATGATGAATCCCTAGCTGGCCGAAAGCAGTGATGAAGTAGTGTCTGATGGTACGTGATAGTGATGGCTGGAAGCAGCGCATCTACCACGATAGTTCACCCGAAGAAATGCTCATTTCCTGCGTAGAAAGACGTAAATCTCTATCGCGACAAAAATATCAAACTGTTGCCAGATCAAGCTGTGTATACAGGAGACTATCTCATCTTTGCCGGTCTCTTTATCGCTGTTCATCACGAATGACGCCCTCCCCCGCTGTCCCAACCCCTCTCGCGTCAGATTCGGCCTCCGCGCCCGAGAAAAACGCGAGGAACGCCTCCACAGCCAAGCTCCGCAGCTGCGTCGTATGTCGCAGTCGTAAAGTGCGCTGCGACAAGCTGTCGCCTTGTTCAAACTGTCGCAGGGCTAATATTCCCTGCGTGGTGCCCTCCAATGACCGTCCGCCAAGATGGGCAAGGCGCTTGGAGCGCATCGCCGATAGTGGACAGGGTGCTGTAGGTCAGGGTGGTGGCAGCAGCTCTGGGACTGATCAGGTCATGAATAGGCTGCGAACGCTGGAGGATTTGGTCAAGGAGTTGAGTGGACAGCTTGAGGTGGCTAATGCTGCTGCGAGTAGGGGTGCGTCCTCTGATGCTCCGTCTCCTCAGGATGCTGCGAAGGATGCGGCTAGTCCGTCGTCGACATCAACGACCTCTGACGTGCAGAAACATTTTGGGAGAATGGTGATTAAGGATAAGAACAGGGAAAAGTATGTAGCTAGTGGCTTCTGGTCTCGTATCAGTGATGAGGTACGTCAACTCCAGCCTTACTTCTTCTCGTTCATCGCCCTGACTACATGATGCAGCTTGATGGCCTGAAGATGGACACTCGTAGGATGGCAGATGACGATGAGTCTTCCGAAGATGAAGACTTTCCGGTCAGCACTCCCTCAACACAAGAACTCTACCGAGAACCATCGGAGCGGCATGCTTTCTTGTTTCGAAACAGCCAAGGTCCTGCATCGCCCGGCGAACAGGACTTCAGCCCGTTACCATCACAGATCCCCTTCTTACTGGACGTATTCGACGAGAACATTAACATCATCATGCACATTGTGCATATGCCGAGCATCAGAAAGATGGTTCGTCCTTCACCTGGGACAGCGGCCAAGGTGTCTCTCAAGCACCAGGCGCTGCTTTTCTCCATCTACTACGCTGCCATCACATCCATGGAAGACGACGATGTGCTAGCCAATTTTGGGTCTACCAAAACGGAGCTCAATATGAAGTTCCGCCGAGGCCTTGAACAGGCTTTGGCACGAGCAGACTTCCTCAACAACCCGGACATTGTCCTTGTTCAGGCCTTGGTCATCTTCTTATCTCTCGCGAGGCGGTACGATAGCCCGGTTTACGTTTGGATGATGACTGGTTTGATGATCCGTATGGCTCACGCTGTTGGGCTTCATCGAGACGGTTCAAGGTTCCAGCATCTATCACCGTTTGAAGTTGAGCAACGACGTCGCATTTGGTGGATGATCATTACAGTTGACATTCGTGCGTCTGAAGATCAGGGGACTGAGTTCTCAATCACACAAGACAGCTTCGATACCAAGATACCTCTTAACGTCAACACTTCGGACATTGAGCCCGAAACGAAGGATACTCCCCCAGAGCGTAAAGGCGTTACAGACATGTCCTTCGCACTCTCCATGTGTGAACTAGCTCGAGTTTCGAGGCAGTTGATGGCATCGAGTATTCACTCATCTGGGCCTACCCTCGAGGAGCAGACTAAGCTGCTCGAAGGTATCCAAGAAAAGCTCGAGGATGGCTACCTTTTCCGCTCCGCACATCCAGAGGATATAGCCAACTGGGTCGGGATCGTGTGCACGCGGCTTGTGCTTTCCAAGCTGACACTCTTAGTCTATCTCCCCTCGCTTTTTGCGTCACCAAATGAGCGGTTCTCGGATGAGATGCGAGACAAACTGCTCATCGCCGCTATTGAGGTTGCAGAGCATAACCACGCGCTCAATGCTGAGACGAAATGCCGTCAGTGGCGATGGATCTACCAGACGTATACACACTGGTATGCCATTGTATGGCTTCTGATTGAGATATCCAGACGGCAGTGGTCGCCTACTGTCGAACGCGCATGGGTGGCTCTGCACAGCGTCTGGCTAATACCGTCGCAGCACAACATGACCAAGAATGCGCGTATGTGGATTCCGCTGCGTCGATTGATGGCTAAAGCGAGGAGCCATCGGGACGAGCAGCTGGCGGGAATTCGGAACAACCCAGCTATGATCGAAAAATTGGAGCAGGCTGATCGCGCCCTTCCTATTCCTGTCAGCCCGGAGTCATCGCAGGAGTTAAATTCGCAGCAGCGATTTCTTGAGCATTGGCGTTCCGCTGTCGGCAAGACTACCTATGGCACTTCCGAGCAACCTGTACCCCGAACCAGTGATAGCACCACGACGCAATCTCTAGCCAATCCGGCCATGGGCAATAATGCCACTCAGTGGGCAAACCCTTCGTTTGACTTTGCTTCTTACCACCCTGGTCTTCAGATGGGCGTAGCTGGTGATATACTGCCAACAGAGATGGACATGCTTCCCCAAACATGGGCCGATGGTCAGCCTGGAGATGCAGATGTTGCGTCGTGGCTTTGGACTGACATGGATCAAAGCGGCAGCAGATTGGGAGATGTCGATATCAATATGGATATTGATACTGACATTGACTGGAATACGTGGCTACAGTCTGCTACAGGCATGGAATTGAATCAAGGAAACACGGGGCCGTCTTGAGTAATTTCGGACAACAGGTCTCAGAACTTCAGCCCAGGAATGATGCATGTATGGAGCAAATGCGAATCTGGATAACACGAGGGTCGGTTTGACGATCAGGCGCGAAATACTCGATGGCGAATCTGGCGTATCATATGTTTCTGGAGGATCGTACTATCTATACGGTTACTAGAGCCTTTGGCTAAAGTCCTCCGAATCATACAGCTCCTTCTGACGCTCAAGCACAGCCGGGTGACGTATCACTCCTGGCTTCAGCTTGCCAAAGTCCAAGTCAACGCCCTCCTCTATATATGGAAAGGGACCAAGAGGTGTAATAGCAAGAGGATTGATTTTGTAATGGCTCTTTGTGTACTGGTCCAAGATTAGTCCCATTCAGACAAAAGAGTTACGGACTTACGTTTTCTTTGATATGCCTGAAGTCTGTTGTCTCTTTGAAACCTGGAACATTCCAGTAGAGGTTCTTGAGCCACTCATGAATGACTGGGTAGTTGGCTCGAATGGTTCCGAGATCACATTTGAAATGGCCAACATAGACAACATCAAATCTGACGACAGTGGCATACGCGCGTATGTCAACTTCGGTAAGCTGCTTGCCAAGGATATAGGGGCCTCCATTTTGGTGAATCAGTGCCTCAAGCTTGTTGAGTGCTGCAAAGACTGTTGGCACATTGTTGTCGTAGTCCTCCTGAGTCGTTGCGAATCCGGCTTTGTAGACACCACTGTTGAGGTCTCGTTGCATCCAGACATTGATAACGTCAATGGTCGATCTCAAGTTCTCAGGATAGAGGTCAAGGTCTAGCCCAGGGCTGTTCGAGTCAAGGATGGAATCGAAGGCTGTTGGCAACCAACGAAGCAATTCGTGGCTCTCATTATTGACCATTCGATTCTCCTTCTTATCCCAGAGAACAGGTACACTGTACCGGCCTTTATAATCAGGGTCATCTCTGAAGTAAACTTCATGCATATACGTTGATTTGAAGAGGTGATCTTCGGTAGCCCCTTCATAGAAATCATCCGGAGGACTCGGAAACTGCCAACCTGGCCATCCCTTATCATCGCCCTTGGGGTAGGGCTTCACGACGGATAGACTGATGATATCTTGGAGACCTTTGAGATGCCGAACAAGATTCGCTCGGTGAGCAAAAGGGCAGAAGAGTCCGATGTAAAGATGGTAGCGGTCCTTCTCGGGTTGGAATGGGCCATCCGAAGTGATGACCCCGTGCCACGAGTCATCAGGGCTACTATGGACCGTCATTTTATGAGCTCAAATCAACGACAATGATGTATAAAACTTGTACACTTGTTACATGTGAGGACGTGAGGTTCGTATGGCGAGATAGAGTGCGACCCCGCTTGATGACGGATAATCGGAATTGGAGGTCCGGTTCCGGAACTGGTCTCGGAACTGTATTTATTGGCCTATGCGACAAACATTTATAGTTTGTAGTCAAAGCAAAGGGTAGAAACAAGCCGTGTATGAGCCGATGGTGCATGAGTTCTACGGCACATAGTAGCGACTGAATCACAACGGGCAGGGATCTTGCTTCAGAGGTTCAAGACAATAAAAGACAGTCACAGAAATGGAATTTGAGAGAAGAACGTGTTTGATATAAATGATAGTATGTAGTGTCAGGTCGCGTTCGCCTTCCACTGTCTCAACCTAAGTATTGAAGAACAGGATTAAAGAGAGTAAGAGAAGAGAGGAAACCAATGAATGACAGATGTCGAAGACTTTCAGAGTAGAAATCGTAAAAGGTAAAAACAGAGGTTCTCTCATTGAGATGTGTGTGAGTGAGAAGTGAGGAAACGAGTGTTGATTGCCTTGCGTGAATGTCCCCCAAACATAGTCATCATCATCCTAGCACATAAGTCGTAAGTCCTCTAACCCAATGATCCCAGGCTTGGGGCCAGTCGTAAGTGTGATTCTGCATCAAGCAAGATCAAGTTAAACTTTTCTTAAAGTATGAAAAGCTGGCCATGAGTTGCTGGCCTAAGTAGAAGGCTTGCCTGGACCAGATGGTTTACCGGGACCGTCTGGCTTTCCTGGTTCAGGATAGTCTGGCTTACCGGGACCATCAGGTTTGCCTGGACCGTCTGGCTTGCCCGGGTGATCAGGCTTGCCAGGCTCAGGATAGTCAGGCTTATCAGGACCTTCAGGCTTACCAGGTCCGGGATAATCAGGCTTTCCCGGGTGGTTGGGCTTTCCTGGATAATCAGGTTTGTCCGGGTGATCAGGCTTTCCTGGGTGACTAGGTTTGCCGGGTTCAGGATAGTCAGGCTTGCCGGGATGGTTGGGCTTGCCTGGGTGATCAGGTTTATGAGGCTTGGGTGGGTAATGAGGCTCAGGCTTGTGCGGCTTGGGAGGAGGATAGTGAGGTTCCGGCTTAGGATACTTGGGAGGCGGGTAATGAGGCTTCCCAGGCTGGCCAGGTTTGTTCTCCCACGGCTTATGGGGCTTGCCTGGATGATCTGGCTTCCCTGGCTTGGGATAGTCAGGATTTCCAGGGTGATCAGGCTTATGGGGCTTGGGCGGGTAGTGAGGCTCCGGCTTGTGCGGTTTCGGAGGTGGGTAATGCGGCTTTGGCCCAGGCTCATAAGGTTTAGGCGGATAGTGAGGTTTTGGCTTATGATGCCAAGGCTCTGGTTTGTGAGGCTTGGGAGGAGGGTAGTGCGGCTTCTCAGGCTGGCTGGGATAATTCTCCCAGGGCTTGTGAGGCTTCGGCTTCTCTACACCAGATCCGGGATCATATGGCTTGGGCTTTTCTGGCCCGCCATGTTCTCCCCAGCCCTTGACGGGCTTGTACTCATGGTAGTAGACCCTCCTGCCAGGCTCGGCAACAGGAGCAGAGACAGCACCCGAGCTCAGAGCCAAGAGGATGATAGCAGACAGCTTCATCTTGGCAGATGGTTGGCAGGGCTGTGCTGCAGTGAAGAAATGGTTGTAAAAGAGGTTGTCAAGTCTCTCTAACAAATGAAGAGACAGTTGAAGAAGTAAAGTTGAGAAAGTGAAAGGCGGATGAAGAGGGAAGAGAAGAGATTTCGAGGGGGAAACGGCGAGCTTATATATTTTCTTCTCGACGCTGGACGAGAAATTGAGAATCATCATACAATGCCTCTAGGTTGACCTTGATCAACATGCTGCACTCCATCCGCCATCGTGAATGCATCGGCGGAGATCGGGTGAAATCCACGTTGAGTTCACAGTAGCATACCTACCAACAGTCATTTGGGCAATATTCGACAGAAATGCATCATGGTGCCTTAGTTCTCAGCCTCAAAACAAATAGATGGCTTACCTATCGAGTAAGAACTTCCGCCTTGATTCCTAGATGCGATTGGCTTCTTCGAGGACATTATGCTCCAAGCTCGACATGACTGACTGTTTCTGTCGGGACGGAGTTGACACTCTGAAAAGTTTTACCACATGGCGTTATTGCAGAATGATGTTGTCATTGTCGTCTACCTACAAGTGGTGGCTTGCTTACCAACAGAAATTTGTGTCTCCTCGTATCATGCATGCACTGTTGAATGTGGTGTCTTCATGCAGAAGCAGAAAGCAAAAGTTGGGTCAAGGTTCCCCTGAGGCTGAATATTGAAACAGTCAAGGTTAAATCCCACCAACAGATGCTGGGAATACTTGTGGGGTTACTGTGACAGACTGGCCTTCGTACGGCTCGGACAAATAGACTGTCCGAGACCAGACGACCATACGTCAGCTTTAAATGGAATAACGCAGTTGCTGTGAAACAGTAATTCAGGGGATAGATCGTATTCATTGACGACCGAATAGAAATAGAACGAAAGCGCTCTGCTGGGCCGAGAACAGCTGCTTACTCCACAGCTTCGGTTTGTTGCTGCTGCTGTAGCTTTCCCAGATCTCACAACCGAGTCTTCCGGAGATAATGCTATAAGCGTGTCACAACACAATGTGCTACTCATTATGCATATCGTGTGGAGGGCGAAATTGGTCTGGTCGAGTTGGTCACCCCCAATCAAGACGTTGCCAGTGGTTGCATGCTCAGGAATGCGGGTATCAAGCCAAACCGGCCTCAACGTTGGGGCACTTGTAACGGTCAGATCCAAACTCAACTCCGTAATAGCACCAAACCTAAGCTAAAATTTATGGCTGTTCTTGTCTCTAAGATGTCTGTCCCTGGAGCTATCAAGCGAGATTTTCCAGGTACCTGGGAACCTGAGAGCTAGTTTGGTACACTGGCATGGTTATAGCGTCATCTTGAATCGGCCATGACTGAGTAAAAGAACTCTATTTAAACTTTCTAACATGCATATCGAGTCGACCTAAGTCTTTCAGCTTAGCCTGACTTGGTATCATCATCGATCGATTTGGCTCTGGCCGATTCAGCAAAAGCATGCTGAGCCAAGCCAACAACGAAGTTCCCCATCACCAACATTATATTTGAGTTAATTATACAGGCGCCTCGTGCAAGCTCGATCGCAGTATTTCTGCTGTGCATTAGGAGAATATCATTTGGGACGGACAACCATTGGTGCCCGCCTAGGAGCTCGTATCGAGTTTTAAGCATTAATGCATGGCTTACAGTCATAACTTGCATTTCGTGATCCCTAGCCGTTGTTAACATCAACCTACTCGTGAGTCTCGCGCCACTAGTGAGAATTGCGATATTTGTGAGGCGTATTACCTCATTTGTCTACCAACAGAGCGTATGTTGTCGGGAGGGTGTTGCGATTTGCCGCTAGTGCCACTCAGAACGGGAAACGAGATAGTTGGACTCCCTAGGCTCCCTATCTTAATGATTTGAGGGTGTGATGACCTGTCCATTTCTGTATGCACAACATTCAATAGTCTCGTTTAGGGTTTTTAGCTTTTGTCGGGGACTTTCTTTCGGACCAGCTACACCTCAAAAAGGAAGCCTGATCCTGATTTGTCCAGATTATGACATCACGTGAGATGTGAAACAGCTAGGTCCTCGTATTGATTTATGCCTGCATTAGTTCAGGTCTAGGCTCGTTTGACTTGAGTTTATAAACATTGTCAAGACATATTACTTGGTGATATCTTGCCAGAAGCTCAAACTATTGACTGTTAGATACTCAGCCGCATGCAGTGTAAGCTCGAATCGAGGGTTCTCTATTCGTCTAGATACAGCAGTATTTACGAAAGATCACCGATTCCAGCACTTTCCACGATTGAGAGTCCGCTTTCGATCCGGATATGAGATGCTTCAATCTCAGTCTTATGGTCTATATTTCAACTTAGTTATCCCCACTATGTTTAACCTTATTGCCATGCCCACAGTCTGTTCCCAGTTATCTCTGCTAGTCCGCACTCCGGCGGATCCCTAAAGTGACAATAGAACCGTGTAACGTGAGAAGCATTGCAGAGTTCCACAATCTTGAGTCTTCAATGTTTCATGGTAATTGAAGCTAGGAGGGCAATATCCTCACCCATCGCTCGTCTGGTCTCCATGGCCATATGTGCGGACAGAAATACTCCGATTGGATTTGCATCAGCTTAATTGCCTTTCCTGATATTCAAGTCCACTGCCAGCCAAGGAGAGGCAATACACAGTATAGCATGGTTTTCGTCTATGACACTAACACTTGCAAGTGTCTACACAAAAACTCCATGGCCATAAATGGAAGCCATTACTTGCTTGGTAAGTTGCATGATGTCACTATACGCAATCCCTCTGGCACATCCCGTGTTTACGAATCGTCCGCTTCTCTCCGTCCTTTCGACTTATTGCGGAGGTTAGCTGAGGACTGAGGCCCCATCTATACAGCTTCCTCTTTTCACGTCAGGCTGGTCATCGCGTACTAATGAGATGCATTTGCAAAGTAATGAAGACCTTCAGTTAATGCCGATCGAAGCCCGAGCTGCAACGTTCAAAATACCTTTCAAGTGTCGCAGGATTGAATAATACACTTCCGCAGGGTGCTAGCTTACATCGCGGCACGGGTTCCGTATTCCTGCTTATGCCTCGTGCATTAGATCTGTGCTCTCCGGCCGCTGACGAGACAGTATCTCGATCAGGTTGACTCAAGTAGTTACAAGCTTACTGCCATAATGAGGATCAACTGAAAAGAACGTGATACAGAAGGCAGACCACTGTGCATCAGATGCTACTGCATGTTCACTTGTCTTGGCGCTTGGCTGATCTATCATGATACTGACATAAGCCGTGATCTTGTTGAGGTTGATCTTGTCCGGACAACAGCAAAACGAAGCTCAAACTCTTTAGCCATAAGATCGCGAGAGTATTATATGTAAGTAGTGCAGTAAGAGAGGCTTAAGAGAATTAAAGGGCGATATTAGCTCTATAGTACTATTTAAAAGAAGTAGTTTAGTTTATATTTTATAATAGTCTAAACTAAGTTCTATTTACTAGTTTAAGCTCTTAAATATAAGTTTTAATTATAAATAATATATTTAAATAATAATTTAAGTATTATATTATAATATTTTAAA